>CAIGQW010053904.1:0-18842 GCA_903798125.1 Danio choprae | reverse complement strand
ATTATTATTATTATTATTATTATTATTATTATTATTATTATTATTATCATTACGGTATAGTCAAGATTTGAAGTGGTTCAAAACGTTCATCAAAGAAAAACGTTTTTGACCCACTTCAAATGCTGACTACTATATATAAAAAGTGACCTATATCTATAGATTTATTTACATATATATTAAAAACAGCCTTTACTTCTATTCTATCTGTATAGTCATACACACGGGCTCAGTTTCCACACCCTCAGCTGTCTGTCAAACTCTGCAGGTTTGCTTTAAACAGCGGTGTGCTTTACCTCAGTTTGAGCGATGCCACTCTCTACTTGGGTGATCTGTGCCTGCACTGAGTCTTGATTGGCTAAGATGTAGTTCATCTCCTTGGTGATTTTGTCCTGTGATTTGACAACACAGAGCATGAATAAGGAGTTTAAACACAGACACGCTGTTTTCTCCTCACAGCCTACAATCATAGAGAGGAAATCTTCTAGCTTAGAGAGATTACTCCAAATAACCATTTCATACTGGAAAGAGGGGCTTGTTAGGCATATTTACACTTTATAAGACTATGCAACTTTTCCCTCCACCACATGATGCTTTGCATTAATTATGGGAGTAACTTCTATTAAACTGCAAGCAAACAGTAATGCGTTTTTAAAAATCTGTGTACAACGAGATTGCATTTTTCTCCTCACAGTTCATCAATCCAATATTAAAAAGGCAACGTTTTAGAATTAACTTTCAGCAGACAATGAATAACCCCAAAAACTCAACAAAAAAAAAGTATTTCCATTGAAATATTACGGGTGTTACTGTACTGTAGGAAGAACAAAATGAAAATATTCTTGAGGAACAAAACATAGTGAAATCAAAAGGCGTTTGGCCACAGATATGCTTGTAATACAAATGTCGCGTTAAAATTAGTGTCCCGTTATTTTAGTGATTTACAAAGCCAAAACATTCCTCTCACTCAGGTTTCACTATGTATATGGAATATTTATAGCGCAACCTTATTGTTTGAATGATTTGTATCGGTTCTTTCGGATGGAAGTTCCCCAGAAGTGCAACCCGTAATTTGACACACACTAGTGATGTGTGGAAAAAGGTAGATGAAGGTCAGCAGTGTGTACCTTTAGAGTCTGGTAAGCCAGCGCAATAGGCATGATCTTGTGTCCACTGTGGGCCCGACGGAGTTTACACAGTGAACACAACAGCCGCTGACAGGACCTACAGTAAAACTGCAGCCTCTCCTGCTCATGCTCCACACACACCAGCACCTGCACACCAGTCACGGAAAGAAATAAACACACAGAGACATGAGGTTAAGAGGAAATCTGAATGATCACGAATAGTCTAACTTGGCTTCAGTGGAAAAGAACAATATTTGAATGTTATTTGCATGGGACTAAAATAATTCAGTCAAAATATCAGATCAATTTTTTTTCTTCATATGTCTTCATGCTAAAACTAATCATTAAAGGGATAGTTCACCCAAAAATTAAGATTCTGTCATCATTTACTTAGCCTTCACTTGTTCAAAACCTAGCTGAGTTTATTTAACACAAAAGTAGATTATTTGAAAAATGCTGGTTCCTAGCACCCAATCACTTCCATAATATTTTTTCCTACTTTGGAGGTTGATGGGTCCCAGCAACCAGCATTCTTCAAAATACCTTTTGTGTGTGTGTGTGTGTGTGTGTGTGTGTGTGTGTGTGTGTGTGTGTGTGTGTGTGTGTGTGTGTGTGTGTGTGTGTGTGTGTGTGTGTGTGTGTGTGTGTGTGTGTGTGTGTGTGTGTGTGTGTGTGTGTGTGTGTGTGTGTGTGTGTGTGTGTGTGTGTGTGTGTGTGTGTGTGTGTGTGAGTAAACAAACAAAATAAACCACATGAGGGAGAGTAAATGATGAGGTAATTTTCATTAAATTGCTGTTACACAGAATTATATATATAAAAATAATAATATATAGATATTTATATATATATGTTTATAATGCCGTAATGGGTAACTTGTTTGTTTGTTTGTTGTTTGATTGCTTTATTTATATAGCACATTTAAAAACAACACATGTTGACCAAAGTGCTTTACAAATCAACCAACACACGAAATCTATACTTTTATATGTATAATGGGATATGAGATTTTATGGATGCTTATGACAACTGTTATTAAGTGTCATTTGCTCAGTTATGTTATTTTAAATGCAAAGATGACATTTTTTTTATGACAACTTGACATAAACAAACATCACAACAAACTTGACACAGCTTGCCATAAATCGGTCATAAACATGATTGTCATGAGGCATTATATTCAGCGGAACAAAATGTTTTTGTCATTAAAATGTCTCATTAAAAGTGACATTACTCTGTCAAATAATTTTTAACAGTGTCATTAATATTTAAAGAGATTTTATTTATTATATAATTATATTATACAGTGCTCGGTATAATTGAGTACACCCCATTTTGAAAATGAATATTTCTCAGTGAATATAGGCGATGTATTTTGGTGCATTTAAACAAAACAGATTTATTAAACAGATATATTTATTCAAATAATATTTTAGTCACCAAACATATTTAGAAATTGAAAGATAATACAATTAAATTCAAGCAAAATATTGCAAAAAAAATATCGCCTACAAATTTGAAAAATGAAATGAAAATGTTTTTTTGCTTCTCTTGATTTTTCCTCCTTTTTTTAAATTTGCATTTAATATTTGTCTATAGCATATAAAGTTGGGTGTACTACTTTTTGGACTGTTATCGTAAGTTATTTTGTTAGATTAGCTCCAAATTTGGCTTCAGTACTGACTAATCTAATGTATATGCACAAATATATTATTATACAGCTTCCTATTAAAAATATGTTAAAGTTAAAAGATAGATTTGTGATACTTATATATGCTGAGAACTGTATATTAACAAATTCAGCTTGTCAAAAAATATATTATTGGTGCTGTTATAAAAGTCATAACACACTTATAATGGCTTCATGAAAATCTTTTTTATGACAGATTTATGACAATAAATCTTTTTGTCTTGGTAATGTCAAGTTGGCTAGACAAAAACAAAAACAGATTGTGATGTATTTATGTCAACAAACAATGTCATCTTTGCATTTAAAATGTCATGACTGAGTGAATGGCAATGACTTAATTGTTATGAGCATGCATAAAATCTCTTTCACATTCACAACGTATGTGATGTCATGATTATAAAGGTTTAATGACAGTCTTATGAACACCCCTTCAAGTAAAGTGTTACCAAGTAGGATAAAATATTGCTTTGCATAAATATAAAATTAGGCATTCAAAAGTCTGAGGTCTTTAAGGTTTTTACTTTGAATAAGTATGTTGCAGCTTGTTTAAAAACTAAAGAAGCTGCCTGTAGTTGAATGTTTGACTGTTTGAATGACCTTGGGTCTGAAGCTGTGTGTGGGCAGGATGTGTTCGTGCTGGGCGCGCGGTGTGCCCCACGGGTGGTACAGTTTGAAACACTCGTTGCAGAAGTTGGACCTGCAGTCGGCGCAGCCTTTAGTGGCTTCCAGGGTCTGAGGAGGTTTGCAGAACTGACACATGATCGCCATAGTGCCCAAACTCACTGTGTGCCTGTACCTACACACACACACACAGAAAGACAGACGTCAATCAGTCAGATTTAGTAATAGCAGGCTGATCAGAAAAGCAAACACATATGGCACAAGTTACATATACACATGATTGTTCAATTGCATTACACATCAGTATGTGTAGTACAGCGATAATTCACCCTAAAATTATCATTTACTACAAATGTGTTTTAAAGCTAGAGTTAAACCTGGACAATATTTGTCTGGCATCTCTTTTTCTGGCCTCATTTTGCTGTAGGGTGATTTGACTGTTGCGTGAGAATGTTGAAAAAGACTATCAATTTCTGTCCTGGTGTGCCTATGAATAGATGCAAGTTCAGAACATCTGATCTAGTACAACAAACCAGTACAGCAACATTTCTGCATCTTACAGTCCACTTACTGGAACTGTAAGCTTGAGTTAACAATAGAGAATGGGAATCTACGTCATGCCGATGTGCATTCCACCATGTTTTTTAACACACTCAGGAGCACACATTGTTAAACAATTCAAATCACCAGAGAAAAAGTTGAGTGCTTTACAGTAATACGTTTTGAAAAACATCTTATAAACACTCAGAATTAAATAAAATGTCTTTATTTAAAACATTCTTTGTGTGTCTGAGAAGCTGAAAATATTCATTCCATGAAATTCAATGTCCAGTGCTAAAGAGGAAGTCAAGCATTTGTCAAGTTCCTTATTTGTGGTGTGAGCGCTTACAGTTTATTGCTAATCAGTGTATATACTTTTCCCTCATTAAGGTGAAAGGCAAGAATGTTTATGCATCATGCTACTTATGAGCAGGAAAAAAAAGAGTCTCTTTGCGTCGGTGACAAGTAATTCTAATCTTAAGAAGCACCTCACGTTGTCACATGCTGCCACAAATTTAGTGGCTACACAGGTGATAACGTGAGCTCTGCTACCAAAGGAGGAGACGAAGACACAGCGTCAAAGCAATTAAAACTTCATTTTTCTCTACCGCAAACACTTATTACTCATAATTAAGCAAATAATATCTAGATATATAGTTAAGGACATGCTGCTGTTGTCTCTCACATTGTCCCACAACAACGTTAAAATAGTGTAGATTAGTGTACAATGTTTTATATTTATTTTATAGCCATTTGACAAATTATTATTTTTTAAGTAGCGCAATAGTGAGGCATCACAGTGGCGCAGTGGGTAGCACGATCGCCCCACAGCAAGAAGGTCGCTGGTTCGAGCCTCGGCTGGGTCAGTTGGCATTTCTGTGTGGAGTTTATCCGCTGCGTAAAACATATGCTGGATAAGTTGGCGGTTCATTCCGCTGTGGTGACCCCAGATTAATAAAGGGACTAAGCCGAAAAGAAATTGAATGAATGAAGTAACGCAAGAGTTACTTTCCCTGGTAATTAGTTTCTTTTATAATTATGTAACTTAAGTTATGTAAACACTAGTAACTATAAGTAATTACTCTTTTAAAGGAACATGCCCAACACTGTTCTGCACTGACTAGAAGTAACATTTAAAGGATTTGCTGTTAACTTAAACATATTTGTATATAGAACACAATTTTGGCTATAATTGTATAGCTCCTTTTAACTTCTGACATGAGTTTGTGATTGTGTAGTATAGATGGAAATGTTTTCTGAAACATATTATGGTCGAAGATTGTTTTCATTTTAAATGCCATTTTGAAGCAAAACAACGTGAAAGTAAAGGCAGCCAGAGAGACAGAGAAAGACCTTTCCACGATGCGCTCGAGTGTGAGGTTTCTCAGACAGTCGGCCAGGCCTCGCTCTCCCAGCTCCACGTCTCTTCTGCATGTGGGGCAGGGGAACAGCATGAGCACAGGAGGGGTGTCTTTACGCCTGCGTCCCGGATGAGTTCCGCACACTGCACAAAAACAGAGACAGAGAGATACAGATAGCAGAAGCTGTTTCCCAGATTAAAGCTTCTGTAAGCCACTATAAATCTGAGGCAGGAAGAAGAAAGAAAAAGATAATCAATGGAGAAGTGGAGCAGATTCAGAGCGCCAGTGTGTGCTGACACTTTCAGAAAGAGCACATCACGACCCATAAACACACACACACAGACCTGCAAAATACTGCACAGACACAACGCTTCTGTATGAGGCAGAAATATCTAGAGACTCTTTCACAGAAAAGCATGGCAAAATAATCTGTCAACATTTTAAATGTTATTTCCTATAATTAAATGAATGAATAATTCTTTATAAGAAGGAATATAATAAAATAACTTATAATAGATTCACTTAAAACAAATAGTTTAACATGCAACATTATTGAATTATTATTAAAGTAGTCTAATTAAATAACCTCAGAATGTGAAAGTAAACAATATTATTGCATGAATAACTTATTTTTTATAAATATTAGAATAATACGTTCAGTTATAACAAATATATAAATAACATGCAGTCATATTTCAAGCATCACTTAGCTGAATTGAATCAAATTCGAAACTAACTTATGTAATAAATGCTAATAAATAATATATAAATCATACCTATTATTTAATAACTAAATGAATCGAAATGATTACCTGATTTAAGCTAAAATGATCAAATAATATGAACAAAAAAAAGATCACTATACTGAAAACTGAAGTGTAAAATTAGTGGTCATTAAAGGATGCATTAATGAAAATATTTTTGGTGAGCAAAACATTTTTTCAATTTTTACTAAAACATTTATATGTGCAGTTTAGTGGTCAATACCTAAAATCTCTTTTATAAATGGTTACAATAGGCAGTACATTCAGGGACAGAAGCATACATCATGATTTTTTAAAAATGTGCTTTTTTTTTATAAACGACTATTGAGAGAGCTTTCACAAATCAGATGAGCAGAGGTTCTCCACACTTAGAATTTAACCAGCGGATAACACAACAGCTGATTTGACGGATTTTGAAATGTGTGTTTATCAATCAATGATAAACAGTTCACTGGAAATTTCAATTTACTAGAACTTTTACGTTAAGCTGCTTTGACACAATCTACACTGTAAAAGCGCTATAGAAACAAAGATGAATTGAATTGAATGGGCACTCAAACCTGTCCTGATGACTCTGTCCAGTCGGTCTGTTTTTGGTGGAGGTCTGCGGTTCTGTCGAGGGGAGCGTGTGATGGGGCTGGAGGTGGGAGTGTTGGGCTCTGGAGGGAGTTCGGGTGGTGGATAACCTCGCTGAACCAACACTTCAGCTGCGCACAACACACACACACTATGTGAACACGGCAGAACGATGGGCTGCTTCACCATCTCCTCACACACCGGACAGTGCAGCTCACGCTCCATGCTCTTCATGTTAGACTGCACACAGAAAAAGATAAGAAATAAAATCTTTAATAAAATAAAGATAATTAATAAAATCTTGCTTATTTACATTCCCGATGCTCGAGTTACAAAATGAACTTAGAAACAGATTTAGGGAAGTGAACATCTGAATTACATGTATGTGATTATGCTCATAAAACATAATTCTACAGCAGTGGAATCTTAATGTAAGAAATGATAATAGAATAACAGACTTATTGAACAGTAAGACATAGAACAGCTGGCTTCCAGAAATACAAATTCCATTCATTATCTCCACAGGGAAATTGATTTTAAACCATGACTAATAAATCTTTAAGCACGGGGTCTACTGTGAGCTCTGAGGCTGTCAATCAATAACAGTATATGCTTAAAATAAAACTCTCAGTTCACTTTATTTATTTTTGAATTGCATACAAAGATAGTATGTCCAGCTATAGGAAGGCTCTAAAATCCACTAGGGCTGAGCACCTCTGCAAACTGATAGAAAATAATAATAACAATCCTAGATTCTTATTTAACACCATTGGTAAATTAACAAATAATCGGTCATCTTTAGAACAAGATATCCCTCCGCACATTAGTAGTGATGACTTCATGATTTTTTTCAGTGATAAAATAGAAGGCTTCAAACAGAAAATAGAAGATGTTAAACTTTCTGCACCACATTATACTTCAGATTCATTAAACTTTCCACTGAATCAATATAATCTACAGTGCTTCAAAATGAACAGGAAGAGCTAGATAAACTTATAAATGGTTATAAACCAGCTACATGTATGTTAGACCCTATTCTAACAAAATTACTGAATGAGTTGCTAACTGTGGTAGGAGAACCTCTTCTTAATGTTATTAGCTCGTCTTTATCTTTAGGCCATGTTCCAAATCCTTTCAAGCTAGCTGTTATTAAGCCTATTATTAAGAAACCACAACTGGACCCCAGCAACTTAGCTAATTATAGGCCTATTTCAAATCTTCCATTTATGTCTAAAATACTAGAAAAAGTAGTTGCTGCCCAATTATGCTCCATTCTGTGGATGAACAATGTTTTTGAAGTGTTTCAGTCAGGTTTCAGGCCTCATCTCAGTACAGAAACAGCATTAGTGAAAATAACCAACGATTTACTCTTAGCTGCTGACCAAGGCTGCATCTCGTTATTAGTTTTACTTGATCTCAGTGCTGCATTTGACACATTATGCTCATAGATCGCTTAAATTCTACAGGTGTCCAGGGACAGGCTCTACAATGGTTTAAGTCATACTTAACTGACCATTACCGTTTGTCAATAAAAATGGACAGCTTTCACAAGTCAGGCCAGTAAAGTATGGGGTGCCTCAAGGATCAGTTTTAGGCCCTCTGCTGTTTACGATATACATGCTACCCCTGGGAGACATTATTAAAGACACAGGATCAGCTTTCATTGCTATGCAGATGATACCCAATTATATATTTCAACAAAACCTGATGAGACATCTGAACTGTCTAAGCTAACTGAGTGTATTAAAGATGTTCAACACTGAATGACCAACAATTTTCTTCTCTTAAATTCAGACAAACCACAATTATTACTTATTGGGCCTAAATCCTGTAAGCAGCAGATCTCACAACTCGACCTGCAATTAGAGGGATACAAAGTTAGCATTAGCTCTACTGTAAAAGTTCTGGGTGTTATATTAGACAGCAATTTATCTTTTGAAAATCTTATCTCCCATGTCACAAAAACCGCCTTCATCTGAGAAATATCGCTAAGTTAAGAAATATGCTATCCATCAGATGCAGAAAAGCTAGTTCACGCTTTTATGACTTCTAGGCTGGATTACTGTAATGCTCTGTTCGCTGGATGCCCAGCATCCTCTATTAATAAACTTCAGCTAGTACAAAATGCAGCTGCCAGAGTTCTTACCAGGTCTAGAAAATATGATCATATCACCCCAATTTTATCCTCCTTACACTGGCTAACTGTTAAGTTTCATATGGATTACAAAATATTGCTTCTTACCTATAAAGCTTTAAATAATCTAGCTCCTGTTTATCTAACCAACCTTCTGTCTCAACCTTCTGCTATATCCAACCCGCTCTTTAAGATCTCAAAACTCAGGGCTTCTGGTAGTACCTAGAATAGCAAAGTCGAGTAAAGGAGGTCGAGCCTTCTCATTTATGGCTCCTAAACTCTGGAATAGCCTTCCTGATAATGTCCGAGGCTCCGACACACTCTCTTAGTTTAAAACTAGATTAAAGACCTATCTTTTTAGCATACACTCAATGCATCGCATAATGGTATGATGCATGAGTGTGCTCCACACAGGTGAGCTGGCTTGACAACCACCTGTAGAACACACTCCTCCTGTCTTAATGCACCAGACATTGTGTTAGAAACTCTCATATGCTTTACATGTTTGTTTCTATGTTTTTTTATATAACTTGTGTTTTTTCCCCCCACTTCACTCGCCACTGTTGCCACTGGCTTGCCCGGATCGGGACTTGTGGAGCTGGGCTTCGGTGGATTTGCTCTTCAGTGTTTGAACATTCAGCAGTGAAATTTAAACCACACTGAACTAAACTTCAACTCTGAAATCTGGACTTTACTAGAACATGTTAAGCTGCTTTGACACAATCTACATTGTAAAAAGCGCTATATAAATAAACTTGAATTGCCGTTAATTTAGCTATTACTCATTAGTCTTATATTGAAGTGTGTACTGGTGTGAATTTTTTCCTTTTTTATGTCTTCTGAGTTTTATGTTTTGTTTTCTAAGTCACCTCGCAAAAGTCACAACTGGTTGGTTTGGTTTATGGCTTATGACTTTTAAACAAAGACGTCTACTAAAAAAAGCCCTGTTGCATTCTCATTGTTTGAAAAAGATTTCCCTATACTGAAAAAGATAATGCTGACTTTTGCTGCTTACCCAATCCAAACAAACGCTCAGCTAATTAGTAAGATGGTTACCAAACACGACCAGCTAACGAAAGCATAAACATCAAACCAAAGAAACCAGAAAATCCATTTACACTCGTAAAAATCTGTTTACACTAAATTATTTAATTATTTTTTTAATCACTGAAAGATTATTTTGGGAATCTGATATAGTTTTTCTATGACATTAGTGCAAAAATAAACAACTTATTTTAAGAGTGTAGGTTATTTTATACTGTTTTTTTCTTCAGGATCTAACCATCATTTTCCCAAAAGCTCTATATAAGTATATTCAAATAATAATAATAATAATAATGCATTTTATTATTATTACAAAAGCAGCAGTCTTCTATTTTTAAAAAAAGATATTGTCCAGTGATCTGCCCGTGCCTCTGCGCAGGCCTGTCCCACACAAGCTCTCTTGCATCTCGGCCTCAGCCCTCCTGCATCCCGTCTCTATGGCAACAAGCATCCCGTAGCTCAGGCCCATTTCCATTCTCTTAGATTTAAAGACTCCTTCATTTAATAAATCCTTCTCTATCATTTATATTGGTGTACATATATTGCGTCAGCGCCTGACATGCGTAAGTCTGGACTGAAAATTAGTATTTATTCAATAAGCCTATACGAGAAAATAGCGATATGTTATAATAGCGATATGTTATGTTAGGACTATAAGAGCAAATATATCATCAGGAAATTAAAAAAAAACCTGAGCAAAGGCTGCCGCGCGCGGTTTATTAGATGGGGATGAAAATGGACTCGATTTCTGCTTACAGGTGTTTTTTTCTCTCTCGGTTATTAGCGAAATGTTAGATTTGGGCTTGAAAAAATAAAACGTCCTGTTTAATAGACAGCTGAACAGAAATATGGCTTGCGTTCATATGTTAACTAATAGCCGCATGCAAATCGTCACAGAAAACGTGTAAATGTGTGGTTTTGATGATGCAAATGTACTTACGCTTATGCGCACGAGGGCGTCCATGATGGATGTAAAGGTTTGCAACTCCGCGTCTGCCATTGCTGAAACTGTTCCGGTTGTTCAATTATTATTGCCCGTAATACACGCTATTATTGAGCTCCCTTGTCTATATTTGTGGGATCATTCAAAACAACGAACGGCTTATAAAAGCGAAATATAACGAAATGGTTGTAACTGCCACTGAGATTGACGCTTAAGACGAGGCTTTACGTTATAATTATATTATTTGTGCTTAATATGCCCGAGAGGTCCAATTTAACGCAGTCCATGTTGAATTGAGGGTTTTTTTTCTGGCTCTAGTCTGTGCTGACGGATGTTAAGTCATCCATGTAGGCGATGGATGTTGTGAGGGGTTCAGGAGCAGAGCAGTACTGAGCATGCGCAGAGATGCTGAGCAGACGCTATTTTCAGGATGATACGGGGGGGTTATAATTTAATACAGGGGTTTTCAAATCCCGAGGGGCGCAAGGGTATACATGAGAGAAAGTGGAAATGTTTGAAGGAAAAACAAACATTTAAAAAGCGCAGATAAGATAATGAATACTTAATAAATATAATTTAAATAAACAAGAATAAATAAATTTAAAACATAGACCTATGTAATAATACAAAAGGCCTTTGTAATAATACAAAATAATGAATACAACAATACGATTCAAATTAATTATTTTTAAAAAATATTAAAATGAACAGGCTATTACAGCTTTGATTAAAAAAATATTTTAAATAAATATGTAAATAAATAAATACAGTTCTACAATGCTTAGAAAATTGTATGATATAAGTGTGGCCTTTGTACAAAAAACTAGGCTAAATGTATGCCTTTTACATGAGGATAATCATATTTTAAAGTCTATGAGATCAAAAAGATTGATAACCCCTAAAATACATATTTATATATAATTTATATATCAAGTATACGCTACAAATAATAAATACAAATTATAAAACAAAGTAATAATGATGTAATAATAATGACTACACAATTATGCACAGTTAAGATTAAATAAGATTCAAATGATCCACATTTGATTGAAATAAATAAATCAAAACAAATTAGATCGTACTACTAAAAATAATTGCACTAATAATATAAATACATACAGAATACATAAAAAGCAGTAAAGTGCAGTACTTTATGAGTAGAAATAAGAATGTAATTTAATAGAACATACATATTTTAAAATATATATTTTCTATTTTCACAGTAAAAATTGGATTTGTATACAAGAAACTTTATAGACAAATTTTACATTGTAGGATTCGGTTGAAATAATATAATATAATATAATATAATATAATATAATATAATATAATATGGGCCTCACGGTGGCGCAGTGGGTAGCACGATTGCCTCACAGCAAGAAGGTCGCTGGTTCGAGCCTCGGCTGAGTCAGTTGGCGTTTCTGTGTGGAGTTTGCATGTTCTCCCCGTGTTGGCGTGGGTTTCCTCCGGGTGCTCCGGTTTCCCCACAAGTCCAAAGACATGCGGTATAGGTGAATTGGGTAGGCTAAATTGTCCGTAGTGTATGTGTGTGAAGGAGAGGGTATGGATGTTTCCCAGTGATGGGTTGCAGCTGGAAGGGCATCTGCTGCGTAAAAACGTATGCTGGATAAGTTGGCGGTTCATTCTGCTGTGGCGACCCCAGATTAATAAAGGGACTAAGCCGAAATGAAAATGAATGAATAATATAATATCATATAATATCATATAATATATCCTTTATCCTGGTTTGATTTGAATATGTTTGGCAGATATATTTTAAGACTAAAGTAAATGTAGTGTTGTGTTATGTCCACTAGATGGAGCTGCAGGGTTTCTGCACCGCTGCTCGCGCTTGGCACTGCTTTTACACGTTAGAGGCGCGTCATCTTTACTCTGCTGGCACTGAATCTCTTTTCCTCTACTGCTTTCAAAAATGGGTGAGTTTAGCTTTCACGTTAACTGTCCAGGATAAAACCATTTCAATAGAAGTCGCAATTTTCTGTCGGCTAGTTTGCACGCATTGTCATGAAAATAGCAGATACAGACTGACATTGAACATTTCTTTAGCTCGTAAACGCAAATAGTCGCCTTCTACAGCTCGTCTCATACATCACTTTGGGGACATTAACAAAATGACCTTTTTCGTCCCCTGTTGTTTCAAAAATAAGCACAAAACCATTGTGCAGTTTGAGTGGCTTTTAGCCCACCGCTAACCTGTGCTTAATCATTTAACACTTTATGATCGTCATCGACACAGTCTTCGTAAAGAAAGCGAAAGAAGTATTATAATAAATAGCCTAATCCGGTGTACGCTCACTAATTTAACAAGATATGCAAACAGTAACTGAAAAAATGTAGCTGTAAATGTAACTCAAATGTTTGTTTCCACACGGAACTATTTGATGCGCGCACACTGACGTGTCCAAGTTCTTGCAGATTTGCCTGCTTCTTGATTTATCCATAACACTTCTCACCTTTACGTTCATGATTGTTTTTGTGTTTTTTGTCTGCAAAATATTAGATGATAACATTTTTGTTACTTTGTTTGTCAGCTTCGTTTCATGTTATGGCCGTGGTGAACACTTGTTCGTCTCTCAACCAAATGTAAAATTTCAAGAATAGTTAGAGATACATTTATTGTTTTTACTTCGTCTGATTCTACCCGAATTATTTATTTAAGGCGATGCACTGCAGGCTTTTTAATGAACTTGTCAATTTAGAGATTTTAGATATCCAGAAAACACCTTTAAATGTATAGTTCACCAAAAAATTTAAACCTCTGTCATCACTTACGCACCCTTCACTTGTTCCAAACCTTTTTGAGCTTCTTTCTTCTGTTGAATACAAAGAAGATATTTTGAAGAAAGCTGAAAACCTGTAACCATTGACTTCCATATTAGAAAAAAACAGATACTATAGAAGTCAGTGGTTACAGGTTTTCAGCTTTCTTCAAAATATCTTCTTTTGTGTTGAACAGATTTTGCGTGAACTATCCCTTTAAGTGTTTTTGTCGCATCTTATGAATTTGTGTTTTATTAATTTTTTTTAAAGCCATTTTCATAAATCTCCACATCAGCAGCACTTGCATAAACCAGACAATTTTCATCATCATATATATATATATATATATATATATATATATATATATATATATATGTATATATTTGGAAGTTTGTTTTTAAAGTTTGTTTTTTTCATACATCATTTGTCTGATTACAACATTTTATCCTGAAATAAATAAATAACTAAAAATATATATTTTCCTATAATTTTTAATGGCTGATTGCAGTATTTTCTGAATTATGCAGAGATGAAAAGAGGTTCCCAAAATCCCCAATATAAAAAAATGCTGACTGAAAAAGATATTAGATTTTTGTTCTAGAAATGCTAAATAGTGCATGTTTAATAAATGCCCATATTTAATAAAAAAATATAATGCCTCATTTGCCTATTCTAACATAATATTTTCTAAAACTTCTAATAAACAAAATGTTTCCAATTCTTAATAAAATCAATCTGCTGTAAAAAAAAAAAATATATATATATGTATATATGTATTAGTCATAATGGTCAACATATACAGTACTGTGCAAAAGTCTTGGGCCACTAGAATTTTCACCAAATAAAAATGTTTAAATCAGTTATTTCTATATTTTGCTGTAGCATGTCGGTTTGAAATATCAATTTACATTTCCAAACATTATTTTTGTCATTAATTGTAATTATACAGTGTGATTATTGCCTGCACAAGGAGTCTGACAGCAGCCAGTGTACATATATAACCTTATTTACCTGCACTGTTTTGCCTTAAAATAAAGTTTTAAATGGTGATATTTGGTAGTAAGATACACAATAACAAAACAGTACTAAAAGTGAATGTTCAGCCTGTTCTTTCTCACTGTTCACCTGTCTTGCTCTCTCTGTGTGTGTGTTGTTCCAGCGGTGAACACGAGCACGTCTCTGGTGCTGTCCAGTCTGCTGTCGGTGCTGGTGTTTGCAGGAATGCAGATGTTCAGTCGACAGCTGGCCTCTTCAGAGTGGCTCACCATCCTGGGCGGCTTCCTGGGCTCCCTGCTGTTTGTCTGCTCTCTTACTGTATCCTTCTGCTGCTTTATGCAGACAGTCCCCCTTTGTTTATTCTCAGCGACGTGTTTGCACCTCTGTTCTCTTTGTTCATCCTTAACCCTTGATTTCAGGCTTTCAATAACCTGGAGAACCTGGTCTTTGGCAAAGGCTTTCAAGCCAAAATCTTCCCAGAGAGTAAGTCTTGCTGTATATGCACACATGCTGAAACACTGTGCATAAACAACATTATGTGTGTTGTATATGTTTTCCATCACTAATTTAACCCTTGTGATATGTTGGGGACGTTTTCATCCACTATGGGGTGCTATTGAATCTTAATCTGGCCACAACTTTCTCTGTGTTACAGCAAATGGAATGATTTTTCACATCTTATTTTGACACATTTTGGGAAAATGTTTTGAAAATGTTCAGAAACTAAATAGACCAATAGACGATCAAATGTACTACCCTTTCATTATGTCTGTGGCTTTTTTTGCCCCATTGACATCCATTATTATGCTATTTTATGAATGCAAAGCCATGACAACATAAAGTAATGCATTCTGAATTGTTGGTGCTTTTCCTTGTTGGGAAGAGGTACAATTTGTAATATTTACTGTTAATAATCAGTTCCAGTGCTAAAAAAAGCTTAGTTTCTGGCTTTTATATGGAATATAGTGTGTGCGTGTCAGAAAACTGACCTCAAACATTTGAACCATTAACCATTTCAAGTATAAAGTAATTATGCTCAATATGGTAGATGAATGAAGTTAGATTCTAAATGACTTGATTTACAAATGTATATCCGTTTCCTCTTAGTTGCCGTGTGCATGTTCCTGGCACTATTTGCATCCGGTTTGGTGCATCGCGTTTGTGTAACAACTTGGTAAGAGGATATTAGTTGTTAAATCAATTTTAAAAAATCAATTAACTTTTCTTTTTTTTTAACAAATAAACATATTAATGTTAATTAACATCCACTGTTTTGCTTGTTTTGTCTTTTAGCCTGATCTTCTCTGTCTTCGCACTGTACTACATCAATAAAGTGTCAGCAGCTCTATACCAGGCAGCACCCGCTCCAATTCCTGCAAAACCCACCAGCAAGGGCAAAAGGAAGAACTGAAGCACTTTAGCCATCTCAGCACAATCACAGTCACCAGAGCGCTGTTTGCTAAAGCTACACAATCTGATGTGTTTGCCAACAGCACACTTTCTTCTTCTTTTTTTTTTTTTTATCCATTCCATTCAAACATGTAACAAATGTTGTCATACCAGTCACAGATGTTTGGTTTTTGGTCTGTTTACAAAATTATTTTTGTTTAAGGGGTTTGTTATTAAAAGTTGATTGAATCATCTGTCTGTCTGAGAGTTACTGTCGTTATTGTGTTCAAGTTTTATTTTATGTTTTTGTTGTTATTTATGTATATGTTTGCGGCTTTGCACCATAAAATGACTGCTTTTATGACTGCTTTTTCAAATCTTATGGCAATATTTGCTTCAATTCCAGTCTTTTGCTATGAAAATACATAAAAATGTTGTCAGATTTTACAAGGGACTGAGTAGGGAGCCTCTATCATTATGTAGTGTATGGTTTTTAATGCATGATCGCAATCGTGCAAATTCTTTGTATGGGGAAAAGCTGAACTGTTCCATGCATGTTAGAGAAGATAAGATAATATTGTCTTGTGCCGTGCTCTTGTAAGTCATCTCTTTAGTTTCTTTATTTAATCTGAGTATGGATGGACACCATGCTGAATGGCTACTAAATTCACAGAATTCGTTCTTATTTTGTGTGTGTTTAGACATCCAAACTCTAGTCATCAAATAGACATGAATGAATCACTACGTCTTTTGGATGAGACGTTAAACTGAGGTCCTGACTCTCTGTGGTCATTAAAAATCCCAGGATGTCCTTCGAAAAAGAGTAGGGGTTTAACCTCAGCACCGTGGCCAAATTTGCCCACTGGCCTCGGTCCATCATGGCCTCCTAACCATCTCCATATGATAAATGGCTTCATCACTCTGTCTCCTCTCCACCAATCAGCTGGTGTGTGGTGTGCAGTCTGGCGCAATATGGCTGCTGTCGCGTCATCTAAGTGGATGCTGCACAGTGGTGGTGGATGAGGAGATTGCCCCCAAAAATGTGTAAAGCGCTATATAAATGTAAGGTATTATTATTATTACTACACATGTGAAGTCTCTTTGTGAAGAGATATAGTCTCTTTTTGGACTACTTTTTATTAAACATTTATTAGATTTTCACGGACAGGCCAAATTTAGCATGAACACCATACTAAATTCTTAGTAAAAGCACAGAATTCCTTTGTTTTTTGGCCATGACTGATCACATACGTGCTGTTTCACTCAATATCATGAGGCCGTTACCTCTGTTTCATTGTGTCTTCAATGTGAATTTGCTGTAAAGTTGTCAGTAGTTTTCAGTGTTGCTTTGTTTAATTATAGACATTCATTCATTCATTTTCATTTCGGCTTAGTCCCTTTATTAATATGGGGTCGCCACAGCGGAATGAACCGCCAACTTATCCAGCATATGTTTTACGCAGCGGATGCCCTTCCAGCTGCAACCCATCTCTGGGTAACATCCATACACACCCATTCACACTCATACACTACGGACAATTTAGTTTACCCAATTCACCTATACCGCATGTCTTTGGACTTGTGGGGGAAACCGGAGCACCCGGAGGAAACCCACACCAACACAGGGAGAACATGCAAACTCCACACAGAAACGCCAACTGACCCAGCCGAGGCTCGAACTAGCGACCTTCTTGCTGTGAGGCGAACGTGCTACCCACTGCGCCACTGTGAGGTCTAATTATAGACAATTACCCACAATTTTGTGCTTGGAAAAACATCTAATAGATGTCCAAACATAGATATCTTGGCTAAAACAATGCTTAATTTGGGCTCTCAGAGAAAATCTAATAGACGTCTAACCATAGACCAAAAATAGACAATCATTAAATAGACAGATGTCACGTGTGTAGACGTTCATTCATGTCTATTTGATGACTAGTCTTTTTGGGACCATTGTAACCTATTAACTTTGTTTTAGCCAAGACATCATTGAGCCATATAAAATTTTTTCACAGAACTGACAACATGCAGTGTAAAGTGAGTTTACTGCATTATACTGTTGTTAAATAACATACGATTTATTTCAGCTGGTAAATCTTTCCACTTGTAATAGATAGAAACCCATAAAAAATGGGTATTGAAGTCATGAAAAAATATTTTGTTGTTTATGTTGTTTAAATGCTTTTATGTTATTAAGTACACTGATTAACACCTAATTACATACTTAAGGAACACTTTGGGCATCTTTTAAAAAGTAAATGATGTGATCACATAGTTTTAAATAAATAATCTTGATAAGTTCTTGTACAATTCAGTCAGATGATGATTTAACAGTTCTCAAAGTGTTTTCTATTTTCTGTGCTAAGTGCATCAGATGTTTAGTCAACTGTTTGTTTTTAAGACTGAAAGTGTTAGTGGACTTGTGGACCTTTTTTCTTTAACCAGAAAATGGATTTTAACTTGCAAATTGTTGTCATATTTCTGCATTCTCCAGCCCTTTGTATGATTATCTGTGTTGTGTTTGCTAACTGCCTGAGGCCTCACAGTGCATTCTGGGACTGTCAGCTGACTCAGCCCTGCTACTGACCTCACGCTAAAATCTCAATCACCGTTAACTATGTGCTTTATTTCACCTATACATACAGGTCAGACCACAGATAAGGATCACATTAGTATGGAATTAAAAGTATGAGCCTCTATCATGGTTGATGCCAAAATATTTTTACATGCTTCTCAATTGAAACCAGATAGTTGAGAAACTGCTGCGAAATACTCTGGTGAAATAGTTCTTCCAGACTCTGTTGAACTTTAATGAAGCACTGGATTTTCAGAAAAAAAAAAAAAACTCAATGAATCTATTTCTGCATTAACCCCAAAAT
>CAIGQW010053894.1:680242-697139 GCA_903798125.1 Danio choprae | reverse complement strand
TTCACTCCTCAGACGTCCACATCTGCACTCATCAGACGTCCACATCTTCACTCATCAGACGTCCACGTCTTCAGTCCTGAGACGTCCACGTCTTCACTCATCAGACGTCCACGTCTTCACTCATCAGACGTCCACATCTGCACTCATCAGACGTCCATATCTTCACTCCTCAGACGTCCACATCTGTACTCCTCAGACGTCCACATCTGCACTCATCAGGCGTCCACATCTGCACTCATCAGGCGTCCACATCTTCACTCATCATACGTCCACATCTGCATTCATCAGACGTCCACATCTGCACTGACTGACCACAGATATTTATTCACTAAAGTCATCAATCACCAACTGCTGTGTGTGTAATTATTTTCTGTTGTGTCAGATTTGGAAGCTTTCCCGGTGCTAGGGTACCCGCTATCCTTAGTGCTGGCGAGACCATCGGAGCTGTCATTCTTCATGTGGGGACGAACGACACCAGGCTGCGGCAGATGGAGATCCTGAAGAGGGACTTCAGGAGCCTGATCGAGACGGTTCGACGCACCTCGCCCTCCACTCAGATCATCGTATCTGGACCGCTTCCTACTTACCGCAGAGGAAATTAAAGGTTCAGTGGACTTTTTGCTCTGAATGAATGGCTTTTACATGGTGTAAAGAACAGAAATTGCTCTTTGCCAATAACTGGAATCTTTTCTTGGAGTGTCCTAGGCTTTTCCATCCTGATGGTCTGCACCCCAGCAGAGCTGGAGCTGAACTCCTGTCGGACAACATCTCCAGGATGCTTCGTTCTGTCTGACTAGTAAGTGAAAATTCACATTTTAGCCATATAGACTATTGCTCGTCACACTTAAATCACAGTAATGCATACCAGGCTAACCCTATAGAGACTGTGTCTGTTCCTCGTATAATTAGATCAAGAAATAAACTTACTATGTGCTCCAAAAAACCTCTATTAAGAATCAAACCAGAAAAACTGCAAAAAAGTGAAAATAAACATTTTATAAAGCTTGGTCTCCTAAACATCAGGTCACCAGCACCTAAAGCACTTATCATAAATGAAATAATAACAGACAATAATCTTAATGCACTCTGTCTCACTGAAACCTGGCTGAAACAAAATGATTATATTAGCTTAAATGAAGCAACTCCTTCAGGATTCTTATATAAACATGTGGCTCGTCAAACTGGTCGTGGTGGTGGAGTTGCATCAATCTTTAATGATAGTCTTAACGTTAATCAGAGAAACGGACTTATGTTTAACTCTTTTGAAGTATTGGCACTTAATGTTATGCTTCCGGATATTAGGAAAAAAACTATGTTATCTCTCTCTTTAATCACCATATATAGACCCCCAGGACCCTATGTCACTTTTCTAAAAGAGTTTTCTGATTTTATTTCTGATGTACTAGTTAAAACTGATAAAATACTTATTGTAGGAGACTTTAATATACACATAGATGACGCTAACAATACATTAGGGCTCGCGTTTACCAATTTACTACAATCACTTGGGATAAAGCAAAACGTTGTTGGTCCAACCCATCGCTTAAAGCATACATTAGATCTAATTTTGTCCCATGGAATTGAGGTCATTGATGTAGACATTATACCACAAGGCGATGACATAACAGACCACTACCGCTTATTATATAAGCTGTGTTTACCTGAAATTAGCAGATCTGCACAGATATATCGTCCTGGTAGAACTATCGTCCCATCCACTAAAGATGAATTTGATGAACTTACCTGATCTTTCTCTATTTCTAAATGACCTTGATGTAGTAACCAGCAGTATAGATGCTATCTTTACTAACACACTAAATACTGTGGCACCCATTAAATTAAAAAAGGCTAGAGAGAATAAAACTACACCATGGTATAACAGTCATACTTGCGCTCTCAAAACAGCAACTCGTGCCCTGGAACGTAAGTGGAAAAAAACTGAATTAGAGGTCTTTAGAGTCGCGTACAAAGATAGTATGTCCAGCTATAGGAGGGCTCTAAAATCTGCCAGGACAGAGAGCACCTCCGCAAACTGATAGAAAATAATCAGAACAATCCTAGATTCTTATTTAACACCATTGGTAAATTAACAAATAATCGGCCACAAATTAATAATGATGACTTCATCATTTTTTTCAGTGATAAAATAGGAGGCTTCAGACAGAAAATAGAAGATGTTAAAATCTCTGCACCACATTATACTTCAGATTCATTAATCATTCCACTGAATCAAAATAATCTACAGTGCTTCAAAATGATAGAACAGGAAGAGCTAGATAAACTTATAAATGGTTCTAAACCAGAATTACTGAAAGAGTTGTTACCTGTAGTAGGAGAACCTCTTCTTAATGTTATTAACTATTCTTTATCTTTAGGCCATGTTCCAAATCCTTTCAAGCTAGCTGTTATTAAGCCTATTATTAAGAAACCACAACTGGAACCCAGCAACTTAGCTAATTATAGGCCTATTTTAAATCTTCCATTTATGTCTAAATGCTAGACAATGTAGTTGCTGTCCAATCATGCTCCTTTCTACAGATGAACAATGTTTTTGAAGTGTTTCAGTCAGGTTTCAGGCCTCATCACAGTACAGAAACCGCATTAGTGAAAATAACCAATGATCTACTCTTAGCTGCTGACCAAGGCTGCATCTCGTTATTAGTTTTACTTGATCTTAGTGCTGCATTTGACACCATTGACCACAATATCCTCATAGATTGCTTAAATTCTACAGGTGTCCAGGGACAGGCTCTAAAATGGTTTAAGTCATACTTAACTGACCGTTACCAGTTGGTCAATATAAATGGACAGCTTTCACAAGTCAGGTCAGTAAAGTATGGGGTGCCTCAAGAGTCAGTTTTAGGCTCTTTGCTGTTTACGATATACATGCTACCCCTGGGAGACATTATTAGAAGACATGGGATCAGCTTTCACTGCTATGCAGATGATACCCAATTATATATTTCAACAAAACCTGATGAGACATCTGAACTGTCTAAGCTAACTGAGTGTATTAAAGATGTTAAAGACTGGATGACCTACAATTTTCTTCTCTTAAATTCAGACAAAACAGGATTATTACTTATTGGGCCTAAATCCTGTAGTTTCACAATGTATGTCCCATATAGGTTTACCCCCCTTTGTGGGATGTGGTCAAAATTATTTCACAGACTTAAAATAAATCTTTACACCTTTAAAAGCTTGGTTAATAGTCACTTTCATGTCAACTTTACCAGAGGTCGCTGGCTCCAAATTATTTTGATTTTGTCAATATATTTTTTCTTGAAAATGAAAAGGAAAAAGAAATCAATAATTTGAGCTAGGGAAGTTTTTGAAATTTGGTTCATTTGATAAGAAATTACTCTACTTTTAAAAGAAAATTTGTGAATTGTTAATATTAATGTTACCCTGCCTGTGAATTTATCAAAATGCATTTTTCCTTTGATGCACACAGCAGGGACAATCACAAAGAGCTTTTTTTCAAACAATAGATGTAGATCTGTCTCACTGGACCTACTCTGAAATCAACGCACCTTCCGCTCGACCAAGTAGTCCTATTGGCTTCAATTTTTAGTTTGGATATTATTTCACATAATATATAATAAGATTATATGTCCTTGATCTTGAATGACAATAACAGTATATTTACATTTATAATTGTCAAATTTTAAATATTCAAGCAAAAGGAACTCCTGCTCTGGCGCAGGGATACAGTCAAGCACAGTGGAGTTGCAGCACGGCAGGAGTCTACTTTTAACGGTTCACACAGGAAGAGTCGGAGTGAAAATAAGCAGGTGAAAGGCATATTTTTAAGAAATTATATTATTATTCACGCTTTCAAGTATTGGTAACATCTTTTTGACAGTATAAATTACCTTTAAAACAATGTGGTCTTTAATGGTGACGGTGTTGTATTATTTTCTGGCCGCATCGGAGTTTGTAAGGCTTAAATCATGCTATTTTTGGTGAAGATAAGGTAATCTAAAAAAAATAAAAATCATGTTGTCTTTCTTAGAAACAGCAGCCTGTAGTATTAGTTCTCCCTTATTTTTAAGTAGGCTTTGAAATTAGGAAAATAAATAATGCTTGTAGTGTTTTTCTTGCCCTAAAATACAAATTGCTGTAAATTAGTTGTAGATTTGCAAGTTAACCTCTATGCCTTTTTCCACAGCATTAATTTTTCTCTTTTTCTTTGTACAAAAAGAGAATAAATTACAATATTGGGTTGTCCCTTTGTTCAGTAAAATTTTTGGTTATTACAATCTGTAATGTGTGTATGCAGCACATGGAAAGGAAGGAGGACTTTTATGTTTGAAGGAGGTCACTTCCGGGGTGAGCGGGAGTTTTTTGTTGGTGAACGGCCATGGTGGTCATGTAATAAAAGAGACGAGTTCAAAACTGTTGTTTTCATTTAGTAACACCTTCCCCATGCTCTTGTTTGAAACTCACCTTTATTACATAGTAAGTAGTTTGAGGGTGCTTTCACACTAGCACTTTTGATCCTCTCCCAGGTTCGTTTGATGTCAGATTACGGTACGTTTAGTTAGTGTGAACGCTGTCTTCTGAAATTGGGTGCGCACCCGTGAACCGTACCCGAGTCCGCCTGAAAGAAGTGGTCTGGGGTAAGGTTTGTGTGAACTCTGGTACGGTTCACTTCTGATATGGATGCAATCATACCAAATAATGGAAGTGAACTGCCAACTGTACAACAAACTTTAGTTTTCATAATGTTCATTCATGTCTGTATGTCTGTGTATCACCTACCTTGGCGACAAGCGGGACTGACCCAGTGCAAACAGTGATCATGTCTGCTTTTGACGTTCTGAACGATTTAAAAAAAAAATATTTGTGAGAGATAGACGCAAGTAGCTCACTGTATTTTGGTTTTTGGTAAAAGCAGAACAACCACGATATGCGTACATCTTTGCTTTTGTGGCTGTCATCTAGCAACAGCTGTACACAAAACAGCAGCTTGATGATGGAAGCGTACCGGGGTTCAGAAGGAAAAAAGACAGTGTGAACACAAACCAGCCAAGGGGGGACAATCGAACTTGGGTTCAGACCAGGCATTTGGACAACTGTGAAAGCACCCTAACACTCAAATGCAGTAATGTTTAACTAACTGTCCTTAATTACTGAACTTTCTTTTACTTTCAGTGACATGAATGTGGCAGTGCAGTCTTTGTGTTGCAAAGGAGACTTGTAAGTACAAGTTACTCAAACATTATTAATTAAATCAATTTATATTCCCCATACAAAAACAGAATAATACACATTTAAGAGAACAGAAAGATGATCAGTCTGCAAAAAACAAACAAACAAAAAACATTATGCCATATTTAGATGACTAAATACATAATGTCATCTTAACTCTCATTGCTGGTAGTAAAATTTGTGTAAAATGAAAATTGTGTTTATTATCATCCTTAGAATAAGAGGGCAACCGGAGCTGTGGATACTTCTCAAAAGACATTAAAATTTGAACAGCATCTACGCTTATGTTAGTCTGTTTTTTTATTGTCCCAAGGTGTAATCCATAATCCTGGACCAGGCCGTATCCTGAGCAGATGCTGTGGCAGTCATGGAGGAGTGGAGAGCATGAAACTGATTTCCTTGAAAGACCCCAGTGACAGACGAGTCTCTGCATTGATCCCATGGGCCAGCCTGTACACCCCATGATGCCGTCTACGCACACCTGCAGCATCTCCACGATGGACGTACAGTGTTCTTCAGCACAGGAAGTTTGGCTAGAGGAGAAATGGTTGTGCCCAACTGAGCCTGGTTTCTCTTAAGGTTTTTTCCTTGACTTTCATCAATTAGTGAAGTTTTGTTCCTCGCCACTGTTGCCACTGGCTTGCTTGGTTTGGGACTTGTGGAGCTGCGCATTGATGCTCTTCAGTGTTTAGACTTTCAGCTGCGAAAATTAAACCACACTGAAATGAACTAAACTGAACTTCAACTCTGAAAACTGGACTGACACTGTTTCAATTTACTACAACTTCTATGTTAAGCTGCTTTGACACAATCTACATTTGTAAAAGCGCTATAGAAATAAAGATGAATTGGAAGTAAACAGATGTGAATGTTTTTCAGATTGATAGAGAGTTCATACAATTTCTACTCTACCACTGCTTGCTATGATCTTTGCTAAGCTGGACTGGTACCCACTACAATTGATGGAGATCTTCAGGAGAAAAGGAAATCAGGAAAAAAAATCAATCATCATGGTTGCCATCTCGAAGGTTTGTATTGATGAATGACTTAAATTTTTTAATCAAAGAAAATTTAAAAACATTTAGAAACAATTTATTTACTAACATGAACTAAGACTGAACAATACTTTTAGAGCAATTCTTAATCAGAGTTCAACACTTACTAATGCATTATTAAAAGCAAATGCTGTGCTTGTTAACATTAGTAAATGCACTGCGAGTTAACAAAAACTGACAATGAACAAATGTATTTTTTATTAACTAACGTTAATAAATGCTTATTGTAAAGTGTTATCATAGTTATTGGAATTGGTTGATGCACAAGTGTGAACTCTTGAAATGTATTTGTTCATATCGGTTAAGTTGTCCTGGGACCCAATTTACAAAACTGTAAACCCATACTAAATATTTCAATTGATTTGAAAGGCAGAACAGACATGCCACAAAAACATAAATGGCAACCGAAAACTGTACATGCATGGTTTTATTTTATTGCAGTGCATTATATTTTAAAACACTTTTGATCATTTATCCACCTCATTGATCTTATATATGGTGAATAATTTAACAAATAAGTTATCGTTTGCACTGAAATATCACTCCAGCACCCATTGTGACCACGATAATATACATCTAAATATCACCTCTTAAAAACAGAGAACTTTTAACCTTGTACATATAGAATTCACAGCAAATATTCTGGTTTAATTCAATTTTGGTTTGTTCAATTTTGGTTTGTGTATCTCTTACTGCATTTTGTCCCACAGTATTCAGACAGTGAGTAAAACCACCTTATTTTTTATTCTTTTTTAACAGGTGCAGCTATGAGGAACCCCTCCAACAGAGACAGAAGCAGAAAAACATTTTAAAGACTATCTTCACTTGGCCCCAGGAAGAATGGCCTCTTAAGCGACTTGCTCTTACTTTCTAAATTGGTTTTGTTTGCTTCTGAAAAATATAAATTATAATATAATAAAATGATTCATTCATTCATTCATTCATTTTCATTTCGGCTTAGTCCCTTTATTAATCTGGGGTTGCCACAGCGGAATGAACCGCCAAATTATCCAGCATATGTTTTACGCAGCGGATGCCCTTCCAGCTGCAACCCATCCCTGGGAAACATCCATTCACACTCATGCACTACGGACAATTTAGCTTACCCAATTCACCTATACCGCATGTCTTTGGACTTGTGGGGGAAACCGGAGCACCCGGAGGAAACCCACGCCAACACAGGAAGAACATGCAAACTCCACACAGAAATGCCAACTGACCCAGCCGAGGCTTGAACCAGCAACCTTCTTGCTGTGAGGCGATCGTGCTACCCACTGCGCCACTGTGAGGCCCCTTAAAAAAATTATAATATAATAAAAAAAGTTGTGTTATTTCATTTTGAGTGGAAAATACTTGAGCTTAGTTATCATATATGTGTAGACGGATGTATAATCAGTGTAACTGTTATTTATAGCAGTATAGATGAGGGAATGTCTAAATAAAAAAAAAACGACGTCTGTGCTACATAAATAAGATGTCTCTTAATAAGATGAGAGCAGTGGCGTTGTGAGGGGGGGTCTTTGGGGGCTTAAGCCCCTGATGTCAAAAGCCCCTGATCTTTTGGAATATGTTGCAAAAAATAGGTTGTATAACATTTATTTTGTTATCCAAGTACTTAAAATTACCACATACATCATGCGCATTCCACTTAACGCAGCTTTTGTGTCGGGTATTTAAATAGTCCGCTGTTCAGCAGTACCTGTTTCTACCGGCAGGTGGGATTGGGACTGTTGTCACACGGCAAGTGTTAAAAAAATGGCGTCATTCATTCATTATTTTGAGGAGCCCCAGCAACCAAGCACATAAACATGTAGACATAACATCGCAACAGGGGATGAGAACAGGGGATGTGGATATACTCCGATGAGGGCGACAGCCATCTGGTCCTGCCGCTAGAGAGTGCTGGTCACAGACCCGCCTACCCACACTGGTGGGTGAAAGCACGAAGGCGTGGGATGCGGGGCTAGGTAGTGATTGTCTATCTGTAGCTGTGTATGTGTGTGTGTAAGCCTGTAGAGTCTCGACAGGTGTCCTTGGAACAGGGAGCAGGAATTTTCAGAGAGTCTCCTTTATCTTGCTATCCGGGGGAAGTTGTTTGTCTCCAGCTGATGCCGTCTGGCAGGAGAGTCACAGGGGAAATGTTTTTTCAAATTTAGGTCAATATCTGCCATTTTCACAGATATTTACTGTCCGTCACAGGTCTCCAGGTCTGACCAAATGAACATGTTTGTAGCATTGTATCACATTGGCTAACAACTCACACTAAAAAATAAATCATATTTTCAGATTTGAAGACATGCAGAAAATTACATTTTTCAAAAAACAACCAGACACTGGTATACTCATTGGATACCGCCTGCTGACATGTTCCCATCTCTCAAAAAACCTTTTCAGATTTTACTAACACTGCCTGTCAGCAGTACATGTGAATGATCATTTAGTGCCCTGAGATGCCTGCATACATGGTTGAGGCAAACTATGGGTCAGGACCCAGGACAGACTTCACAACCTTGCTGTTCTTTTAATTGAAAATGAATCTGTTATAACTCAATTGAGCCAGGAAGAATAATCAACATATTTGCTACACTTAAGTCAAGGAGACACACTGATTCTTCCACCTAAAAAATAAAAAATATAAATATTGCTGTGAAAGGCATACAAACAATGCAATAGAGGAAAGATGACGAAAACATGGTGAGATATTAACTAGACATACAATCAAATAAACTGACAAGAATAAGATACCAGGACAAGAAAATTATAGAAAATGACAGACAATTAGAAATGCAATTGAAATGGCAGATAAGGACAAAGAACATATAAAGGTGTACTGTATATATATTGTTCATACAGTGTGTTTAAAATTCAATAAATGCATTATCCATTAATCATTCATAAAATAATGTAACTGCCTTGCAAATAATCCATGAGGGGTGTTCAGCAGGGTGAATTAGAACTTCTTTTTTTTGGGGGGACTTCTTTGGGGCTAAGCCCCTTATCCCTTTCGACCCTAGCAAAGCCCCTGCGTGAGAGGTAGTCCTTCTGTCTATTGACGAGGCCAGACACAGAATGGAGTGAGGTGCAGGCATTTATGGGGCTGGAGTGATGGCTGGGGATGACATGCAGGTGCGGGGCTAATCAGAATTCAGGTGATGGCGATGGTGATTAGGGTGACTGTAAGTGGGGAGAACCTGACTGTTACACACAGAGCTTGCAAGACGTGATCTGAAAGGTGGAACATGGAATTTTTTGAGATAAGTATAACGGAGTAAAGAAGTATGTTAAATAATGCTTAAATGGGGACAGCGCCATCTACAGTGGTTATTGTGTAATAAATGTGTGGAGTAGAGACTGCCCACAGCAGAGTTAATGAAGCATTGCTGTAGGTAGGTCGCACTCTCAGTTAAAAAAATTACAATTTATAAGTGTCCAAAGCACATAAATATCTACTTTATTGTATATACTGAATGTTTCAATGAATATGTTGGGACACTATTTAGTTGTGTTTGGTGTCGAGTGTGTCGCTCAATCTTGAGTTATAATATGTTTATATAGCGAGGCCTGATTGTAATCAATTTGTGTGCTGTCTTGTGTTTTATATAGAAATGGTTATTTTCTTTATGGGCCAGAAACTATTTACACACGCTGTCTCCATTGCTCAAGTATGCTGTTAATTTTCTTAAAAGTTAGTTCTTTTATGTTATTCTTTGTTTGTTATTCTTTTTGATTTACAATAAGTTGCTAAATTTCTCCACTAGGTGGGGATGTTTTCCTTCTTTTTGAATTTAATTGTGTTGTTCTGTATTACTCAATAATTGTACATTGAGTATTGTCATTCATTGATTTGACATTTATAATTAATTTAAAGGGCACCTATGATAAAAATCATCTTTTGTAAGTGGTTTGGACAGAACTGTGTGCAGGTATAGTGTGTCTACAGTCATATTGGGGTGATATAAAGACAATAAGTCTTTTTTTTTTAATTTCATGACGTTAAAATAGGATCCAAATCCCTCCAATTTTAAGGCCGACCGCAACTTGACGTAGGAGTGCAGTTTTCCCGCCCACCGAATTGATTGACAGCCACATATTAAAATGTCTCCGTAGTAGCATGTATAATCATATCAACAAGACAGGATGTGCGCAAAGCAACCAGGATTAAAAGATCTGTTCAGCTCGCTGTGATCATCAATCATCATCAAATGTGATCAAGAATGAGTGTTACAAGTTTAAAACATTTTTAAAACGGTGGATGTTTGTAATAAAGATAGTAAAATTGCTATGTAATTCATCACCACAGCCACATAGCATCAATACAATTATAAAAGAAGATGCCTCAATCCCGGTTTGTGGACTTAAATCAGGTTTATTTTGTATATTAACATAACGATGTCTATACAGCAGTGGATATTTACGTGTACCCTGTCACATGTGTTTAATACTTTGAACTAAAACGTTCAAAGTATTAAACAGGTTAGCAAGCGGTATCGACAAATAGAAAAAATCGTGGCTGGTGTGTTTGACTTTACATCAAAGTTAGCCTTAGCTAGCATTGAATTATGTCAGAATGAATTTTAACGTTAAGATAAATCTCATACTCGAACCAGCGACTTTCTTGCTGGGAGGCGATTGTGCTACCCACTGTGCCACTGCATCGCCCAAAAATTGGATATATATATATATTAAATTAAAAAAGCCATTTTGAAAAAAATACAACAGAAAAGGTTGCCAAACTATATAAATCTTCTGTTTTGCCATTAATTGTATATCTAATCTTCTCTATTTGAATAAACTGCAACAGGTCATGCATCCAATGAAAATAGTTGGGGGGGAGAAGGGTTTTTCCAGTTCAGTAGTATAATTTGTTTAGCAATTATTAAGCAAAAGGCTATTACACTTGACTGCCAAGATGACAGCGATACATTTGTAGGATTAAGTCCAAACAGTGCCACTAAAGGACATGGTTCAATTTTTAGAAGAAAAATATCAGAGATTGATTTAAAAATTGATGTCCAAAAAGAAATGAACTCCGGACAAAGCCAAAAGATATGACAAAGGCTAGCTGGAGGTTGTCGGCATCTGTCACAAATAGGATCAATTCTGGGTTTATTTTAGATCGTTTAACTTTTGTCCAATAAATTCTGTGTAATAGTTTAAACTGTATCAGTGAATGACGAGCACAGATAGAAGTAGTATGCACACGACGTAGAACTTTTGACCATTCATCATCTGAAAAAACGTGATTAACATCTGCTTGCCGGTCTAAATTTGTTTTAGACCAAGATGAAGAATCTGACATTATAATAAATGAGAAAATAGTTTTATATATGTTGGAGACAGCACCCTTGGAAACTTTTGTTTCCAAGATTTGATCAATCTCTTGTTTAAGAGGTGTATGGGGGAAGTGAGAAAATGTATTTCTTATAAATTCCAGAGTCTGCAAATACCTAAAGAAGAGAGTTTTTGGGAGCCTGAATTTTTCTAAGAGATAGGAAAATGTTACAAAAGTGTTCTCGTGAAAGAGATCATTAATATATACAATGCCTCTTCTAAACCATAATCCAAATGCTCCATCTAATATAGAAGGCAAAAAAGGATTTTTATATATAGGAGACAGACACGACATTGCCTGAAAACCTAAATTGTTTCCAAATTCTTAGACTATGTAAGACTAGGGGGTTAGAAGAAAAACAAGAATATTTAATAGACAATGATGAGCATAGCAAGGAATGTAAAGAAACTCTGCTGCAAGAGTCACATTCCATTTCAACCCATTCTGGAACCCATTGACAAAGACCGTAATGGGACTGGCTCCAATATAAGATGCTATGGACGTTTGCTGCCCAGTAATAAAATAAAATATTAGGAAAAGCAAATCCGCCTAATCTTTTAGTTGCTGGAGAAATAATTTCTGAATCCTTGCTGGGCCTCCATTCCAAATAAAATCTGAAAATATTCGATCTAAAGTCTTAAAAATAATTTTGGTATAAACACGGGAATGTTTTGAAATAAGAAAAGAAATTTAGGCAAAATATTCATTTTTATGGCATTAATTCTGCCTACAAGTGATAAAGTCGTCCACCTAGCTAGATCTTGCTTCCTTCGATCCAGAATTGGAATAAAATGCTTAAAAAGGTCTACATATTTTCTCGTTACGGTTACTCCCAAGTAACGAAACTGATCTGAGGCTAGCTTAAATGAGAACGCTAATATTGGAAGAGCCCTTGCAGCTGAATCAATTGGGAAGAGCTGGCTCTTATTTCAATTTAATTTATAGCCTGAAATGTTACTAATCTGTTTCAAAATATCCAAAATATAGGGGAAACTGGTTTCTGGGTTTGAGATATACAGAACTACATCGTCGATGTAGAGAGAGATTTTTTTGCTCTGTATCTGCTCTAAAGATACCAGTTATATTGTGGTTAGAACGAAAAGCTATCGCAAGAGGTTCTATAGCTATAGCGAATAAAAGCGGGGATAGGGGACAACCCTGTCTTGTCCCACAATAAAGTGAAAAATATTCAGAATTTATACTATTTGTTTTCACAGATGCCAAAGGGGAAGAATATAAGAGTTTTACCCAACCCACAAATTAATCTCCAAACCCAAACTTTTTTAATGTAAAAAAAATTGTCAAAAGCCTTTTCCGCATCGAGAGAGACTAAGACCTCTGGTATTAATAAGTCTGACGAGGTATAAATTATGTTCATCAATCTTGTAAGATTGAATAAACCCTGCCTGTTTTTTTATGAAACCTGTTTGGTGAGGGTGTATGATGCTTTGCACAATGGTTTCTAATCTTACAGAAAGGACCGTGGCAAGATTTTTCACGTTAACATTAATTAGGGATATTGTATGATAAGACCCACAGTTAAGTGGGTTTTTATTGGGTTTTTAAAATCAGTGAAATGAATGCTTGACGCATGGAAAAGGATTATTCAAATATTCTTCAAACAGTTGGGGGGGGAACTGCATTATTTTGTAATAACTGCATTATTTTGTCACTAAAACACAGCTCAACGCACTCTGTTAGCCATAGAAGCAGCACACTGCCTCCTTTTGACGAGCACTCAGACCTACAACTGCAACTCAAAAGTACCGGTACTAATAAAATGAGGAATCGTATCGTTTTGAGAAGCAGGGTATCACGATACCTTTTTAGTAACGGTATTTCGTGCAACACTAGTTTTATGACAGTGAGACAAATTCAGTTATATAACCTGTTACCTAACAGATGAAGATAACAATACTATGAAATTAAATCAGTAGCAAAAAGCTGAGAGTTGAGACTGAGAGCTTAAAAATCTAATTGTTAGAACCTGCCATATTAATATTTGTATTTTTAAAATAGAAATTAACACCCACAGCTCTGATGTGAAAAGCTGAATCTCATGATTTGCACACACAGACAACTGATTTACAGTACTAAACTTGTCCACGTCATAACCCCAGTCTTCTGTGGTATGATCCTTCAGACATCAATTAAGAACATAATTTAATGAGGACAAAACTGCTTATTGTTGTCATCAGTTGTTGTTTTAAATGGTTGCTTACAGATTACTGATGGGTAAGTGTAATGTTTGTGCCTGTGGTCCACTGTGTTCCTGGGGCTTGAGCTCCTATTATTATTATTATTATTATTATTATTATTATTATTATTATTATTATGAGAAAAAACATGTTCAGTGTACACGTGTATGATGTAATCAAAACTTACATGATGTACATCTTACCTGTGTATTTTTGCTTTCTTTTTCAGCAATCTCAGCAATCATTTCATTCCAGTTTGGTGTTTCCTGTGCTTGCTGTTTTTGTTTGGAGGTCTTTACACGTGTCTGATTGAGCAACTGTTATTTCTGTTTGCAGTTCTCTTTTTAAAATCGTAAACCCTTAGCAACAATAATAAATGTTTTTTAATTTCTCATGTGTGTTTTTTTCCCCATTTGTGTTGTAGTTGTACATTCTGTGCTATTTATTCACGTTAAAAATAGAACCGCTTTTTAAATAATATTTTTAAATTAATATACAGGGAACAAAACTGGTCTCAGGTAGCCAGGACTCAGAGGGGGTGGGACTGGGAGAGAAAAACTATTGGGACGGTTAAGGTAGATGGGAGCAGGCAGTTTAAGGAAACTGGAAGTCATCATGTAGGGTGGGGTGGGAGATTCAGACAATACTAAGGGTAGGGAGAGCAGGAGTAAGCACTTTCTAGGGACACCTCTTTACACCTATCAATATGGGAGAACTTGTGACTAGACTTGGGGTGTGGAACACAGGTGAATGCAGTGAAGATGTACACAGTGAGAGGAGTCTTCTGATAACCAAGATGAGCAAATCTCAAACAGATGCTTGGTGATCCCACACCTATTTGTGTACATACCAAAACAAAAAACTTGCAGCTGCAGATGAAGAAAAACTGCTAATTCAATTCAAGGGCAATTCAAATACAGAGTACAGAATAGACATCAATCCATTCCTGGATTGTCTAAAAATACAACAGATGCAGGACTTTGCAAAACCTCTTAAACACCAATACCTGCAGTATATATTGCAGTTTCACATATCACATTGCATATATACACCACCGAACAGTCCCAACTTAGAAAAAGTTATGGTTTCAAAAGTAAAAAGACATTCAACATCCCTCCAACACCCCAACTTCACACATTTTTTTACTGCCCTAAATTTGTTAGTTGAATCAAATGATCTTTTCTAGACATCTCAACTTAAACCAGTAAGGCTGACTAAAAATATGAAGTTAAACTTTATATAACTAAACAAATATTTAAAATCATTTGATTCACTTTTTAAGCTGAAGTAACATGTGCTTTACATGTTTGTTTCTATGTTTTTATAACTGCTATTTTCATTTACAGCATTTTATCTCTTGTTTAAATACACTATGACTAGCAGCTGCGTTAATTATTTTCTTTGTTCTCTATTTCCACCCGGGGATACTCATCCCGAGGCCTCTACAGATTGTGCAGCGCCATTGATGTGATCCAAGATCTGTGAAGAGATAATGCCAACCATCAAGAACCTCAAGGACAACACATACGAAGAGATGATGCCAACCATAGAGGACTTTTAGAGGTATCCATAATCCTGGACCAGGCCGTATCCTGAGCAGATGCTGTGGCGGTTATGGAGGAGTGGAGAGCATGAGACTGATTCCTGAAAGACCCAAGTGACAGACGAGTCTCCGCATTGATCCCGTGGGCCAGCCTAAACACCCGGCGGTGACCTACTCACACCTGCAGCTTCTTCACGATGGACGTCCATCGTTCTCCAGCCCATGGCACCTAGACTGCAGCTCTGCACAAGAAGTTTGGCCAGAGGAGAAATGGTTGTGCCCAACTGAGCCTGGTTTCTCTCAAGGTTTCTTCCATCACTTTCATCAATGGGTGAAGTTTGTTACTCGTCACTGTCACCACTGGCTTGCTTGGTTTTGGGACTTGTGGAGCTGCGCATCGATGGATTTGCTCTTCAGTGTTTGGACATTCAGCAGTGAAAATTAAACCACACTGAACTGAACTAAACTGAACTTCAACTCTGAAAACTGGACTGACACGGTTTCAGTTTACTACAACGTCTATGTTAAGCTGCTTTGACACAATCTACATTGTAAAAAGCGCTATATAAATAAAGATGAATTGAACTGAATAACGAAAAAGCTTTTGTTGTGATGGCTTTTTGTATATATTATTTTTACAGTGTAGGACCCTTATGTCGCCTCACAGTGGCGCAGTGGGTAGCACGTTCGCCTCACAGCAAGAAGGTCGCTGGTTCGAACCTCGGCTGGGTCAGTTGGCATTTCTGTGTGGAGTTTGCACGTTCTCCCTGTGTTGGCGTGGGTTTCCTCCGGGTGCTCCGGTTTCCCCCACAAGTGCGGTACAGATGAATTGGGTAGACTAAATTGTCCGTAGTGTATGAGTGTGAATGGGTGTGTATGGATGTTTCCCAGAGATGGGTTGCAGCTGGAAGGGCATCCGCTGCGTAAAAGATATGCTGGATAAGTTGGTGGTTCATTCCGCTGTGGCGACCCCAGATTAATAAAGGGACTAAGCCGAAATGAAAATGAATGAATGAATGACCCTTATGTCTCTCCCTCACAACAAGAGGAATAACATGAGTTTGGCCCCGTTTACACTGTCAGGTCTTGATGCCCAATTCCAATTTATTGCCTATATCAGATTTTTTTTGCATGTCAATTTACACGTCCTTTTAATTGTGACCCATATCCGATTCATGTGTTTACAGTTGGCATACAATTTACGACATCGCGCATGCGTAAAGGCGGGTTCTAGCATCTGCGCTACAATGGAAGAAACTCTTGCTTTTAGCTGTGCGAAATATGTGAAGTTCGCCCAAATTTAAATTATTTTGGGGCGGAGGAGGAGGAGGGAAAGGGCCGTCATCGTAGCTTGCACCTATGGTTTATATATGGTGTCCTCCACCATTCAGAGGAATTTGTGGGTACGAGAGAGATCTCAGGTCTGGTGGGAGCAAATTGTGGCGACTGGTCACTTTCCTCCTCCATGTTTCCTCTGTTGTAGTTTACCGCGTCGGCGTCTCCACACACGCTCTTCCTTCTACTTCATTAAACCGCGGAGAAGTACCACATTGTC
>CAIGQW010053894.1:618363-632544 GCA_903798125.1 Danio choprae | reverse complement strand
ATTATTATTATTATTATTATTATTATTATTATTATTATTATTATTAATAATAATAATAATATTATTATTATTATTATTATTATTATTATTATTATTAATATTACTATTATTATTATTATTAACGATAATAATACATATTATATAATAAATAGTAGTAGTAATAATAATAATAATAATTATTATTATTACTATTTATTATATAATATGTATTATTATTGTTAATAATAATAATAATAATAATATAAATACTACTATTGCTACTAGTAGTAGTACTACTAGTACTAATAATAATAATAGAAATTTTGCAAAGCTGAAAACACAAGGAAACTGCACTGAAGAACTTATTTTCTATGCTGGATTGTATCCTACAGCTGAAGAATCAGGGAATAATAAAACAATAAATAAAAAAACTTCAAGCTTCACTGGTATAACAAGAAGGTTTCATCTACAAAATAATTTATAGGAGCATTTAACAAGCATCAGTGCCAGCACAGAGGAAAGGACCGATTCAGATTAAAAAAAGAAAAAAAGAGAGAGAGAGACAACAGGATCTTCCCTCCAAGCGCAGGCCTCCACAACAGAGTTACTCAACTATAACCAATGACCCAGCAGATGAGCACACAAGACCCTGTGGGGCCCAGTGTGGTGGGTGGAGGCCCCCAAAAATGTAGGGGTATTCGTTTTTGTAGTTATCTTGAACAACTGATGCTCATTCACCATATAAATAGATTTTAAATAATTACCAATACTAAACACTATAATCCCATACACGAAACATGTTTCGCTTATAGAATTCATTAATTTTCCTTCGACCTAGTTCCTGATCTATCAGGGGTCGTCACAGTGGAATGAACTGCCATTATTTATACATTACCAAAACTAAATGTAAATAAGAATTGCGTCTTAGAGTATTTTTTGTTCTGTTTTATTAAATAAAAGTGAAATATTCACAGTTTTGACAGTTTCCCCTAGGTTTAACTTTGGGGTCGAGGGGGGTTTCCTATCTAAATTCATTCATTCATTTTCCTTCGGCTTAGTCTCTGATTTATCAGAGGTCACCACAGCGGAATGAACTGCCAACTATTCCGACATATGTTTTACACAGGGGATGCCCTTCCAGTCGCAACTCAGTACTGGGAAACACCCATACACTCTTGCATTCACACACACACTTTACAGCCAATTTAGTTTCTTCAATTCACCTATAGCGCACGTCTTTGGACTGTGGCGGAAAGCGGAGCACCCGGAGGAAACCCACACGAACAATGGGAGAACATGCAAACTCCACACAGAAACGCCAACTGGCCCAGCCGGGACTCAAACCAGCAACCTTTTTGCTGTGAGGCGACAGTGCTAACCACTGAGCCACCGTGCCGCCCTCTTATCTAAATTGACAGATATATAGCAATGTCGACATATTTGTCTCTAAAGACAGATTATTGGACAATTTAAAGCAATAAATGATATTCATATGTCTGTACTAGTCGTATATACTATTATGGAAGTATAATTCCTTTGCATTTGTTCGTCTTCATTTCTATATACAGTATGTAAACCTGAACTGCTCTTTCCGTATTCTCACTATAAATCAGATGCACCATTAAAGCTCTGATGTATTGAGTAACAAATTAGAGCGTGCTTTTTCTCTCATGTTTAGTGCAGATAAAAATGAAACAAACGTTTGAAAATAAGTGATTATTGTTGTTGGATGGCTATCTGAACACGTTGACAGTCTGTGTGTGCATGTGTGCGTGTGTGATTGAGAAAGAGAGAGAGCGTTTTGTGGCAACAGCTTCTTAATGGTAAAAAATGTATTCATTTTATTTTTATAATCACACTTGATGAAAACAGTCTGCAGAAACACTTTGATTGACGTTCTCCCGTGAACGTGTGTTTGAATCTGCCATTATGCAGACACATGGGCGTTTGTACACAGACACATGGGCGTCTTTTGAAAAGAGCACAATCACAATCACAAAGGGTCAGCTTCAAAGAGTTATAAAAGATTATTTGTGTGGTATTATGAGCTTAAACTTCACGCACGCACGCACACACACACACACACACACACACACACATACACACACACACATGTTTGTTTTTGTGAAAAGTGGGTACATTACATAGGTTTTCATTCATTTTTTACTATCCAAAACGTATATTGTATTGGCCTAACGCCACCCTACCCCTAAACCCAACCATCACAGGAGACTGTGTACAGCTTTACTCTCTGAAATAAACTCATTCTGTGTGATTTGTAAGCTTCTGGAGAAATGAGGACATCAGCAATGTCCTCATATTTCACCTCCTTTTTGCAATACCTGTGTCATACCTATGTCATTATACAGTTTTGTGTCCTGACATGTCACAAAAACACGTACACACTCTCACACTCTAGAGACGTATTTTACATCTTGTAAAAAGGGGCATAATAGGTCCCCTTTAAGGGCAGTGTTGCCAACTTAGCGAACCTGTCGCTATATTTAATGACTCCAGACCACCTAGCGACAAATTTTCTAAAAAGCGACTAACAAGAAACCCAGCAACTTTTTTGTGTTACTTTGGTGTGTTTTTGTGTTACTTTGGTGTGTTTTTGTGTTACTTTGGAATTATTATTGTTTTTGTTGTTGTTTTATGTTTGTGTAGTAGGTCTTGTCAGTTTGTAGAGATTATGTAACATGCTGTTATGAGACTTTATATTAAACAATAGACCGTATTAAACAGAAACAGTTGGACGCATGATGTCATTTAGCAACATTTCGAGCAGAGTTTAGCTACTTTCCATCGAAAATAGTTGCCAACATTATTTTAAAGGTGCAGTATGTAAGTTTGACACCCAGTGGTTGAACTAGGTATTGCATTCCTGGATCAAAACAAACGCAAGCGCAGGTTGCCAGATTGAAGACCAACAGGAGCGAGTCTGAGCCTAAAGGCTGAATACATCGTGTTCTATATAAAAGCAACGGCATGTGATAGAAGGAATATACTCTAGATTAAAAGGAGTTTTTGTTCTAACCAACACCTCGAATTGATATTTTTATAAATAGTTTTTATCATTTTTATAAAATATAGTTTTTATTTCTTGCAGCTGAACAACAGAAAACTTACAGTGATCACCTCAGGTACACCTCATGCGCTTGATTCAGTGTTAAATGATAACAATGTGAGTTTGAATGCCATGTTACATGACATTTATTGCCATACTACTGAAAGCAGCAGCAGATAGTTCACCTCAGATCTTGAAAATAAAATAAACCGTTTGAAACTTAACTTTAGAGCTGTGAAATAATGCAAACCAACACATATCAGTGATTCAGCATCTACATTTAATAATGTTAAAGAGGTTTAATATGCATTAATTAGATTATAAACCTTAACATTTCGCGAGTGAGTGCATATTCTGTGCTTCTGAATAGCTGTATTTACATTTCTGTCGTGTTTTGTCTGGTGCAAACAGCCCACTTGTTATCACTGCAAATCTCGTCACGTATTGTTAGGACACAGGCTTACAATATAACCTGCTCACCTAATGTTTACATTCGTTATATTTATATTATTTGCTAATTAATAACCTCATGTGGAACTCTGAATCTGCATCTCAATTTGGGCTCTGCTACTGTCCAACGGAGGTTGCATTTCGTTCTCGGGCGCATGCTTTGAGAGCCTTTCTGAATGAATGAATGAATGAATGAATGAATGAATGAATGAATGAAATACGCGGTTTTCCTAAAAGGCAACCCTGGGTGCTGAAATATAATTGGCTAAAGTGGCAGTAGAAGAGTCAAAAACGTACACACAGCACCTTTAAGGTTTCTTTTTTCTCATGTCATTTGAAGGAAATCTTGAACTCCATCAAAAGAAGCATGAAGTGCTGATGATATCACCCTCTTATTTCATGCTCATGCTGTGGTAGTTTTCGGGAGAGCTGTGTTTAGTGGTGTTTGGGTCAGGGTGGGGTGGATGTGTAGGTGCTTATTTGAATTTTTTGAGTGGTCAGGATGTTTGAGATGGACCCGTAGGAGCCATTCAAACACAGGTGATCAAAGCACTGGCTGAACTCAGCTGCCAGGGTCAGACTGACCATTACTATAGCCAGAAAACATCTTAGTTCTTCCTGGAAACTTTTTTTCTTTTCCAAATGAGTACATTTTCCATCTTAGAACCATATTCTTTGGTGGTAAATATGGTTATAGTTATTCAGGGGTAGCAGTAAATTTAGATTTAACACTCTCCCATGTCTATTTAACTGTACCTTAAAGTCAGATATTTATTTTTAAACACACAAATATATTTGTCAATGTTAGCCAGGATTTTGATTATCAGTATAAAGCTTGAACACACTTCTCTTTCTTTATATTTTGATCTTTCGCACAAAAGAATGCTTACAATTTGCATAAAAAGCTGTGGTTACCATTTTTACCATAGAGTACAATATTAACATTCATTCATTCATTTTCTTTTCGGCTATATTAATCTCGAGTCGCCACAGCAGAATGAACCACCAACTTATCCAGCATATGTTTTACGCAGCGCATGCCCTTCCAGCCGCAACCCAACACTGGGAAACGCCCATACACTCTTGCATTCACACACACTCATACACTACGGCCAATTTAGTTTACTCAATTCACCTGTACTGCATGTCATTAGACTGTGGGGGAAACCAGAGCACCCGGAGGAAACCCACGCGAACACGGGGAGAACATGCAAACTCCACACAGAAATGCCAACTGACCCAGCCGGGGCTTGAACCAGCAACCTTCTTGCTGTGATCGTGCTACCCACTGCACAACCGTGCTGCCTATTAACATACATATATTGTATATCGTTTTTTTTTAAAAGCTGCCAGCAGCAAAAAGCAGCAATTCTGATGATTTCCACCTAAAATTGACAGTCTTCTGAATACTTTTGACCATATTATGCATTGAAATAAGCAACAATACTCTGCATTTTTTTTTCTATCTTCATTTGTTCACGTTTTATCACCACTTGAATGCAGATAGTTTATAACACATACATACATACGTACATACATACAGACATACATACATACATACACATAAACAAACATACCAACACAAACATTTGTTGTGTGTGTGATTCTTTTTTTTATTATAATCAAACACACACATGCACACACACACTTGATTAATGGTTGATCATATGTGGAAAAACACATCATTTTGACATATATCTCTGAAAACTAGACAATAATTTGTTTTAGTCTGAATTTTTAATTTTAGTCATTTGGACTTGAGGCCTCACAGTGGCGCAGTGGGTAGCACGTTCGCCTCACAGCAAGAAGGTCGCTGATCGCTGGTTCGAGCCTCGGCTGGGTCAGTTGGCGTTTCTGTGTGGAGTTTGCATGTTCTCCCTGTGTTGGCGTGGGTTTCCTCCGGGTGCTCCGGTTTCCCCCACAAGTCCAAAGACATGCAGTATAGGTGAATTGGGTAAGCTAAATTGTCCGTAGTGTATGAGTGTGAATGGGTGTGTATGGATGTTTCCCAGAGATGGGTTGCAGCTGGAAGGGCATCCGCTGCGTAAAACATTTGCTGGATAAGTTGGCGGTTCATTCCGCTGTGGCGACCCCAGATTAATAAAGGGACTAAGCCGAAATGAAAATGAATGAATGAATTTGGACTTGAAAAACAACAAAACCTCTAAGAAAATTTTATTTATTTATTTATTTTTTTGCAGTGTAGTGTGGATGAAGACCTTTTCTGACATATAAATCTTGTAGACAGGAAAAGTTCATTAGTAGTAAAATAGTTTTAATAAAGTAAAAAAAAATCCAAGTTTAACAATATTTCAAAGCTATATAAAAAAACATATGTGCCCTGAAATAGGGTGGCACAGTGGCTCAGCGGTTAGCACTGTTGGCTCACAGCAAGAAGCACGCTGGTTTGAGTCCTGGCTGCGCCAGTTGGCATTTCTGTGTGGAGTTTGCATGTTCTCCCCGTGTTGGCGTGGATTTCCTCCAGGGTGTTCCGGTTTCCCCCACAGTCCAAAGACATACATTACAAGTGAGTGTGCGAGTGTGTATGGTTTCCAAGTACTGGGTTGCAGCTGGAAGGGCATCCGCTGTGTAAAACATATGCTGGAACAGTTGGCGGTTCATTCTGCTGTAGCGACCTCTGAAATAGAGACTAAGCCGAAGGAAAATGAATGAATGAATGTACCTTGAAATACTAGAATTGGTGATTTGTCTTGGTGTGTATTATGCATCAGACGGTCAGTGAGCGGTCTGTGGGCGGTCTGTCTGTCTGGCTCTACAGGTCTAATTATCCATCTGCAGGCTTCTACATTTGCAAATGTAATTAAACCATATCAAATATAACAAAATATAGTGGTGATCATTGCGATCCAAGCACGGTCTGGAAATGTATGTTAAAAATACATGAAATTGATATCAAATCTGACAACAAAAATGGTCAAATATGCTAATCAAGCTAGCAACAAAATAGTGTTGATCCAATGTAAATTCAACATCAAACATTTTGGTCTACGGTAATATTAAAGTAAGTTTGGTGTGGGATAAACACCCTTTTTTATATAATAAAAAAATATATTACAAAATTGTGAAGTATTAATATTTATATTAATATTAAAATAACAATAGGGCAGCACGGTGGTGCAGTGGGTAGCACAATCGGCTCACAGCAAGAAGGTCGCTGGTTCGAGCCCCGGCTGGGTCAGTTGGCATTTCTGTGTGGAGTTTGCATGTTCTCCCCGTGTTTGCGTGGGTTTCCTCCGGGTGCTCCTGTTTCCCCCACAAGTCCAGAAAACATGTGGTATAGTAAGCTAAATTGTCCGTAGTGTATGCATGTGTGTGATTGAGAGTGTATGGATGTTTCCCAGTGATGGGTTGCAGCTGGAAGGGCATCCGCTGCGTAAAACATATGCTGGATAAGTTGGCGATTCATTCTGCTGTGATCTGCTGTTCCCAGATTAATAAAAGGACTAAGCCGAAAAGAAAATGAATGAATGAATGAAAAATAACAATAATAAGGCTTAATTCATATTTGATGTCAAATTTATAGTCACAGTTACAGTCACAGTTATAGTTACAGTCACAACAACCTGGAGCTCAACACGCTCAAAACAGTGGAGATGATAGTGGACTTCAGGAGAAAGCCCCTGCTCTTCCCCCACTGAGCATCATGGACAGGATTGTGGCAGCAGTGGAGTCATTCAGGTTCCTGGGCACCTGAGTCAGCTGAGGAAGTTCAACCTTCCAAAGGAGCTGCTGAAACAGTTCTACACTTCCATCATTGAATCAGTCCTCTGCACTTCAATAACTGTCTGGTTTAGCTCAGCTACCAAATCCGACCTCCGAACACTACGTCGAATAGTTCAGACTGCTGAGCAAATCACTGGTACAACCCTCCCTACTCTCCAAGAACTGTACTTATCCAGAGCGAGCAGAAGGGCTGGCAAAATCACTCTGGACCCCTCACACCCAGCACACTGCCTCTTTGAACGTTTGCCTTCTGGTCGACGCTACAGAGCACTGTGCACCAGAACAGCCCGACACAGAAAGAGTTTCTTCCCTCAGGCAATCCATCTTATAAACACTTTATGATAGTAATTGTGACAAACATCACTACTTGCTATACACTTTTTCTACACATATACACTTATTTAACAACATACTTTACATGCCAGTTTGCACATAACAGCTGTACATATAACGTTGTATATAGTAATATACCTGTACATACACTTGTCCATTTGCATATTTGCACTCACTACTTACTTCTATTTTGAAAATATATTTATTATCTGTTTTTTGTCCTGTCTTTGTAATTCTGTTGCACTGTAGAAGCTTCTGTCACGAGAGCAAATTCCTCGTATGTGTGAACATACCTGGCAATAAAGCTCTTTCTGATTCTGATTCTGATTGAATCGTTTTTTTTCAGTGTAGGTGTATAGCGGGATGGTGTTTATAGCTGTGGAAGCGGGAAGGTTTGCTCTTGTTTGTGTTTTCTCTCAAGGCTGAGCGGTGTGTGTTTGTGAAGTGAGTCAGGATTCAGGATCTGTTCACCCATCTCAGGTCCTTTGAAACATGTTGAATGAATCATCATCTAAGTTAAAGCTCCTCTTCACGTTGTTCAGTTAATTTTCTCACTCGGGTCTATTCGTATGTTGGATGTACATTTTGTCGGCATCAACAAGCTACAGAGTATGACCATGATATAACCACACTTTCCATTTATATTATGCTCAGGTGGTTGCTGGGTTTATTTATGTTCTATCAGCATGCTATGTGATATGTTTAAGGACACATAGCCGGTCTGCAAAGTAGCCAAGGCTCACACATAGTCTAGTCCGCTAGTCTTAAGCCGGTGGGCAAAGTAGCCAAGGATCACGTACTCTAGGTCACTAGTGTTAAGCCATTTAGGAAGATAGCCCAGGCATACATAGTCTAATGCCGAGTTCAGACTGCACGGTTTTCAAAGTAGTCGTATCACAGATGTTTTTACACTGCATGACTATCAGGGGTAGCTTTCCGTCGCTGCTGTGTTTACACTGCGAGATGGATCGGCGACAGGGGGTTTCACACTGCATGACTTAGGACAATAGGAAGAATCGCCGACAGCTTTGTCTCGGTCCGCAAACTGCGTCTCACAACCAAACACACATGAGAAGTGACATGGAAACAACGCGAGGTCCCACAGAATATCTTTTGTTATTAATTACATAATGGGAAAGAAGTCTTTAGTGGGGTGGAAAATGTACGTATTTTGATCATCTGCCTTTTAAAGGGAATTATCAATTTCTCTTCAACTTTTGGTTCGACCCAGTTGTGATATTGCTCAGATGACACGTCAAACAGACACGGGCACAAACAGAAACTTTCCTGCCAAATTTCTACTAGTTTTTCCTCAAATTCTTGGGTCCAAATGGACCGAAAAGAAGCCCTTTTAACTTCTTTTCCATCCTCTCTCTGGTCTGCAGATACCCATACTAGTGGATGCTGCACTCTCATTGGCTGTGGGTAATCGCTGATGTTATTTTCAATCAGAACACATTTCACACGGCATGATTTGAGTCGCCGACAGGTCCAGATATTTAGCATGCCAAATATCTCACAGGTGTCAGCGACTCATCGGCGATTCTCTCAGATCGCCACTTTGATAGTTCACACTGTGTGATTGTCACTCACGAGAACAAGCAGCGATTTGCCTGTGATTTCAGGCATTTGTCTGCGATTTCTTAAAACCTGTCGTCGAGTCAAATTCGGGGCTAAAATCATGCAGTCTGAACTCAGCATAATTCGCTAGCATTAAACCGGTTGACAAGGTAGCCCAGGTGCACATAGATAAAAAAAAAGCAAGTCTTGGCAATAGATCTGCTTGTTTTGGTGCATTTATTTCATTTGTCCATATCATTCAAGTCCTGTGGATAAATGCATGTTGCAAATATTAACTGCCTATATAAACATGCATTTACATTGCAGCCTTTCGCGATTAGCTAATGGCAAAGTTACAGGATTTACCATGAGATGATGGTTCAGAATCGCGGAAATCAGCGATAAATGTGTTTTAATGATAATGAAAATCAGAAAATTGACCATGGTTTACCTTGAAACCGGTAATCATGACAGCGCTCATGTAAATACAACTTTTATTTTTGTACTTGATTATACATGAATTATCATTAAACAGCACTAGAACAAATACAATAAGTGTCTGGCAAATTCAGGACCGATAATAATCTGCCCTATCTGCATATGCTGTTTCACCAAGAATCTTATATCTTACATTATGTGTCTCTGAAACATGAAAGTTAGATGGATTAATTGTTTTGTGGTGTGTAAACTTGAACTGGCATGGCTGATCAGCTCAGGGCACATGGTCTTATTTGTTCAGAAGATGGTTTTGCCCGCCTGTAGGTTGTTAGATCTTCATTTCATTTGTCAGACATCTGGACCCGCAGATTCGATTTAGGTTTCTCTGTTGTCACGGCGATATCGAATTACACAGACTGAATCAACATGTCCGTCCACAAGCACAGAAGCCGAAACTGTGTTATTTTGCTATTCAGAGAGGGATAACTGAACCATTATATGTGGGCTTGGAGTGTACTTCGAATCGTAAAATGCATATTTAAAGAAACAAAATGCTGATTTTAATTGAATAAAAGGCCATGTAAGTTTACTTGTGCATGTGTAATTACACTCTCATACACTTTTTAAGGTCAAATAAAAAATATATTGATCTTATTCAATTGTTAGTGAAATATTGTCACAAATGTCGCCCCATATTAGACGGAAACTGACAGGACAGCAGTTCAATATAGGTTTTACAACAGAACTAATGTCTCTATAGCAGGAAACAAACAGCGTTCTGATGACTTGCCTCTGTGTGTGTAGGTCAGATTTTCAGTGCTGGGTTTCCTTCTGGCCAACGGCTGCTGTGTTGAGGCTGGAAAACACAACATAACTGTCTCTTTAAAGTAGAAAAAGGAGAAAAAACAACACGAGCAGCCCACGACTAATCACACAGATAAACAGAAAATGTTGGGCCGCTACACTGGTTGTTGATTGGATTATGATATCTGGGAATTTAGAATCAGACATAACACATTTATAAGCAGAGAGTAGGATTGGACAGCCATCGTTAGGCTATTTTACCACATTTCTTTCTTTCTTTCTTTCTTTAACAAGGTTAAAGAAATATATATGTATATATTAAAAATATATATTATTATGGATGGTGGTGTTCATTAAATTAATTGTTAATCATTAAATACAGTGGTGTGAAAAAGTGTTTGCCCCCTTACTGATTTCTTACTTTTTGTATTCTTGTCTCACTTTAATATTTCAGATCATCAAACATATTTAAATATTAGTCAAAGATAACACAAGTAGACACATCATGCAGGGAAAACAAAATGCAAAACTACAGAGCCCTGTGTGAAAAAGGTTTTGCCCCCTAAGCCTGGGCCACAACTGCAATCAAATGTTTCTGATAAGTTGCAGTGAGTCTGTTCCAGCGCTGTGGAGGAATTTGTACCCACTTATCTTTGCAGAATTGTCATATTTCAGCTACACTGGAGGGTTTTTGAGCATGAACCACCTTTTTTTAAGGTCATGCCACAGCATCTCAGTTGGATTCAGATCAGGAAATTGACTAGGCCACTCCAAAGTCTTCATTTTATTTTTCTTCAGCCATTCAGAAGCGGACTTGCTGGTGTGCTTTTCATCATTGTCCTGCTGTAGAATCTATACACATAATGGGACACATACCCCCCAAATGGTTTAACTTTTGTCTCATCAGTCCACAGAGTGTTTTACCAAAAGTCTTGGGGATCATCAAGATGTTTTCTGGCAAAACTGAGACGAGCCTTTGTTCTTTTTGCTCAGCAGTGCTTTTTATCTTGGAACTCTGCAATACAAACCATTTTTGTCCAGTCTCTCTCTTATGGTGGAGTCATGAACATTCACCTTAACCGAAACAATGGAGGCCTACTGTCAGGGTTTGGGTGTAGGGAAGGATGAGGTGAGGACCCAATTCAGCCCTTTAATAGTATGAAATGGCTGTCTGTTCTCTATCTTAAATATTAATAATTAAAAATGTATTATATAAATATACATTTGACCACCCCCATAACGGTTCATACCATTGTGAATGCATAATCACGTCAATCAATGCCATGAAAAATATCATTCAACAGTCTGAAATTGGCAGTTCAAGAGCACCGAAGCACATCTCAAGTATTCACAAAACACGTTTCTTGTAAAATAGGTGTTTATATCTGCATGTAGCCAAAAAAATATTAATTAGACACATAATTTGTATAGTTTGACCTACAGTAACCTCTAAAATAGTCACTAAATATCCCTCAAAACACTGAAAACGTATACACTTTATTAATAAATTAGATGTATTTAAATACATTCATAAATTTGATTCACTGAAGCATGTATTACCAAACTACTACCGGAAAAGTTGACCCCCCTCCCCCGATCGTCTATGTATAATTTGCACACTGGTTACACCCCTACTCTTTACGAGAAGTGCCATGGGATTTTTAATGACCACAGAGAGTCAGGACCTCGGTTTAACGTCTCATCCGAAAGATGGCTTTAGTGTTGTGGTGGGTGGGAAAAGACAATAGACGGGAGGGCACATGGTACAAAGACACAACACAAGCCATGTGCTCACGTAAAACGGGCCTAGAACACGCAGCCAACTCATTGAGAACTCATTAACCGCATGTTCACATGAAACAACACTAAAGCATGCGGTGCATATGAACATGAACCACGTGCTAAACACAACACAAACAGAAAGTAAGACACGAGCACACGAGAAATGAAAACACTTGTGCACTCACATGCGGCATGCATGTTTCCGATCCCAGCGCCAACCGAAACCAACTAGACTGGAGCACTGAGAACGAAAACACCATGCCGCGAACAAAACAAACAGACCAGAATGAGAGCGCGCATCCCGAGCACGCCCGCACGATCCAAGCGCAGCCAAGATGGCGATCCTACAATGACAAAGACAGACAATGACGAGAAATAGGACTGCTCGACCCGAGAAAACTCGAGCCGAGCACAACATACTAGTCAAGACAGGACTAGTGTCCGGACTCTGCCACCAGAACAAGAATTAACAAGACCGAAGTGGCAGAATCCTGACACCTGCAGTTTTTTGGATGCTGTTGTGGGGTCCTTTGTGGCCTCTTAGATAAGTTGTTGCTGCGCTCTTGAGGTAATTTAGGTCGACTGGCCACTCCTGGGAAGGTTCTCCACTGTTCCATATTTTTGCCATTTGTAGATAATGGCTCTCACTGTGGTTTGCTGCAGTCCCAAAGCTTTAGGTATGGCTTTCTAACCCTTTTCTTTCTCATTTGTTTTTGAATTTCTTTGGATCTCAGCATGGTGTCTAGCTTTTGAGGATCTTTTGGTCTACTTCACTTTGTCAGGCAGGTCCTATTTAAGTGATCATTCATTCATTCATTTTCTTTTCGGCTTAGTCCCTTTATTAATCTGGGGTCGCCACAGTGGAATGAACCGCCAACTTATTCAGCATATGTTTTACGCAGCGGATGCCCTTCCAGCCGCAACCCATCACTGGGAAACATCCATACACACTCATTCACACTCATACACTACGGACAATTTAGCTCACCCAATTCACCTATAGTGCATGTCTTTGGACTTGTGGCACCCGGAGGAAACCAACGCAAACACAGGGAGAACATGCAAACTCCACACAGAAATGTCAACTGATCCAGCCGAGTGATCTGCTGTGAGGCAATTGTGCTACCCACTGCGCCACCGCGTCGCCTATTTAAGTGATTTCTTGGACATAAGTGTCTCTTTAAAGTGATTTCCTGGGTTCTTAACACTACTTTTGAAGTCTTCAGAGGAAAAACAACACGAGCAGCCCACGACTACACACACAGATAAACAGTACGGCTCCTGCGGCCTTTGCTTTTTCCAAATTAAGATGCAGTTTAGCAGTTCTAGATGTGTTTTCCCATCAGCACACAGTTGGAATGGGAATGATCTGTTTGTGTTTGGGTGGGTGGTGTACAGTTGACTCTGAAGGGTGGGGTACGGATGGGGCTCTGGTGACTGCAGTATTTTGGGGGAGTTCCATACAGCAGATGTGTGAAAGTAGGGCAGACGTAGAGGACAGCGCTTGTGTAAGAGGTGGAGGTCTGATCTCACCACATGTTTGAGTTTACGCACACATGTGTAGATGCTCTGTTTGTTTGAGCTTAAACATCTCCACACATGGAGACTCGCACAACGCTGACAAGGACAACGCTGTAATATTTTTGATGACCTTTGGCATGATTGTTATTGTAAGTGAATTAACAATCTTGAAGCTCAAGGGTGTGGACCACCCGAGAAATGAGTGAAAATACGGAAATGTTGGTTCGCTCCATTCTGATTGGATTATGACATCTGGAAATTTAGAATCAGACAAAACATTTATATAAACAGATAGTAGGATTGGATTGCCTTTGTTTATTTATTTCTACTTTTTCCTTTTCTTTCTTTCTTTCTTTCTTTCTTTCATTCTTCTTTTTTTCACTCTTCCTACTTTTTTGTTCTTTCTTTTTTCCTCTTTCTTTCTTCCTACTTTTTCACTCTGTCAATTTTTTCTGGTTCTTTCTTTCTTTCTTTCTTTCTTTCTTTCTTTCTTTCTTTCTTTC
>CAIGQW010053894.1:573407-613493 GCA_903798125.1 Danio choprae | reverse complement strand
GTGTGTGTGTGTGTGTGTGTGTGTGTGTGTGTGTGTGTGTGTGTGTGGGTGTGTGTGTGCAGGGACCTTGTGTTGTTTTCAAGGGAACTGAGTCTCTTCCTATTTCCTGTTATGCGCTGCGGTTGATTGGCTGTTGCCAAGCACAACATCCAAATGACTGAGATAATTGCATTCAGATTTGATTTCAAACATAAGTGAATGATTAGTACTGTATGCATAATGCTTTATACATTATTGATCTATATAACCACATTGCTGCTGCTTCAATCATCTAGCAATTCTTTTGCGTGAAGAGATGAATGCTACGTAGAGTCATATGGATAACTTTTACATGCCTACAACGTGACATTTGTATCACTGTAAACTGAACTGAATCCGTTTTATTGGAACTAGACCTATACTAGCATTCTACCTGCTCGACATGCTGAATATTATATATTTTTCGCCTGTTTGTCTACTGTATGTGACACAATCTACATTGCATAAAGCATTATAGATATAAAAATTGCATGACTTGACTTAAAGCTTGGAGGTTTTAGTGGAATATACATTTCCTCGGTGAGATTACTTACGTTTCATAAATTACCTTCATTTGTATTATGGAGATGAAATTTGCATGTTCTCCCCGTGTTGGCGTGGGATTCCTCCGGGTGCTCCGGTTTCCCCCACAGTCCAAAGACATGTGCTATAGGTGAATTGGGTAAGCTAAATTGTCCATAGTGTATGTGTGTGAATGAGTGTGTATGGATGTTTCCCAGTGATGGGTTGCAGCTGGAAGGGCATCCGCTGCGTAAAAACATATGCTGGATAAGTTGGCGGTTCATTCCGCTGTGGCGACCCCAGATTAATAAAGGGACTAAGCCGAAAAGAAAATGAATGAATGAATGTATTATGCAGACAAACTAAAGTATTATACACATTAATGCAAATAAATGATGATAAATCATACAAATAATTCATTCATTCATTCATTTCCCTTTGGCTTAGTCCCTGATTATCAAGGGTCGCCACAGCGGAATGAACCGCCAACTATTCCAGCATATGTTTCACGCAGCTGATGGCCTTCCAGCCGCAACCCAGTACTGGGAAACACCCATACACACTAATTCACACACACACTACGACCTATTTAGTTTGTTCAACTCACCTATAGCGCATGTCTTTGTACTGGGGGGGAAACCGGAGCACCCAGAGGAAACCAACGCGAACACGGGGAGAACATGCAAACTCCAAACAGAAATGGTCCATCTGGTCCAGCCGGGACTCGAACCAGCGACCTTCTTCTTGTGATGCGACAGTGCTAACCACTGAGCCACCGTGCCTCCCTCATACAAATAATTTATATTCATTCATTCATTCATTTTCTTTTCGGCTTAGTCCCTTTATTAATCTGGGATCGCCACAGCGGAATGAACCGCCAACTTATCCAGCATATGTTTTACGCAGCGGATGCCCTTCCAGCTGCAACCCATCGCTGGGAAACATCCATACACATCCACACACACTCATTCACACACATACACTACGGACAATTTTAGCTTGCCCAATTCACCTATACAGCATGTCTTTGGACTTGTGGGGGAAGCCGGAGCACCCGGAGGAAACCCACGCCAACACGATACTAGAAAAATCATGTGATATTGTTGTTGAGTATTGCGATAACGATGTTTCTTACGATATAACATTTCATTATGTTTTTAAATAATTTATGTATTTAACGATATTAAAATAAACAGGTAAATATATATATTTTTCAGATTCAATTCATTCTAATTCAAACTAAAAGAAAACTGTGTCAAGGTGCAAACATTTCGTCTTTAAAACACAGGAAACCGGAAAAGCAGATATTCTAACTCTGATTGGCTGTTTTCATTTTCCTATCTCATTTCAACTCTGGGTTCGCATTTGGGCCGCTCCAGCCAATAGCAGAACAGCAACCTAGGAGGTTGGAATATAGATAGTAAGGCGCCATCTAATTGGTCAAATTTAGATAAACATCCACTGCGCCAAATAAATGTAACTTATCACACGTCTGCGATGTTTATATTGCATTTACTATTATCGCAATAACAATACTTTTGCTATATAATGTGCAGCTCTAACTTACACTCTAAAATAAAGATACAACTACAAACTCACCTGTTCATCTTTCTATTCCAGGAACGATTTCAGGTCAAGAATCCACCTCACACATACATCCACAAGTTACAAAGTTATCTGGACCCGGCCGTGACCAGGAAGGTGAGTTCTGGACTCATTTCCTTCAATCCAAAGTGTGTTATGATTAAGATTGACGACCTGACATGCCGTCTTTAAGGAAACAGTAGGATAAATGGGCTTGAAAAATAACAGAAAGCATTCTACTTCCTTGGAGTACTTGATTCCTCTTATATAATCCTCCAATACGGGGCCTCACAGTGGCGCAGTGGGTAGCACGTTCGCCTCACAGCAAGAAGGTCGCTGGTCGCTGGTTCGAGCCTCGCCAGTTGGCGTTTCTGTGTGGAGTTTGCATGTTCTCCCTGTGTTGGCGTGGGTTTCCTCTGGGTGCTCCGGTTTCCCCCACAAGTCCAAAGACATGCGGTGTAGGTAAATTGGGTAAGCTGAAATTGTCCGTAGTGTATGAGTGTGAATGGGTGTGTATGGATGTTTCCCAGAGATGGGTTGCAGCTGGAAGGGCATCCGCTGCGTAAAACATATGCTGGATAAGTTGGCGGTTCATTCCGCTGTGGCGACCCCAGATTAATAAAGGGACTAAGCCGAAATGAAAATGAATGAATGAATAATCCTCCAATACGCATATGGAAAATTGCATTTTTTCCCCGTTTAGCATTTAAATTTAAAAAATTGTATTTAGCATTTTCCCCACTCCTTAAATTACTCTCTGAACTGGCTCTGTGTATGTTAGAATGTATCTCCATGTGGAATTTTCCATCAAGTTAGGGATGCTTTCATGTGAAAATGAAAGTGACGTATGCCACATGCCAGCACGTTGCGCTACTCCTGCTTAATCCAAATTCATAAGGTTTTGTTATTTAAACATCGAACCTCAAAGAGCGAGGAGAACTCAAGTGGGAGATCTGAGAAGTGCCTCATCTGAACAAGTGAATGAAAGTTCTCAATGGTAAAACTCAATCATGATCCACTGACGAGTGTTCAATCGGTTATTCTGGAAATTGCGTTGTTTGGAACTTTCTCATTGTGCTGCATCTGTGGATTGTCTTTAAGTAATGCTTTTAAAAGATCATGAAATCACTCACTTGGCTCTTGATTGAATAGCTATATAGCTCAATATTGGTTAATATTTATTTAACGTATACAGCGAAGATCATATACAGTATGCAGTGTTATATTTGATTGTATTATTCAGTTTATGTAACTGAAAACTACTTTTGGATACTTGAAAAACCTGAAAAGCCCTGTTTATTTTAATAGTATTTTGGCTATATTGAGTTTTTTCTTTATTTTTATTTGGCAACGTCCTTTATATACCAAAAACCTACCGTGACCGTTAGCCTAAATCCCAAATGTGAGCAATCTGTATTGTTGCACCCCTAATAGGTATCAAAAGCTTACAGTACCGCTGATTTCTGACACAACGAAAATAACAAAAAAATAAATGCTTTATTAACACGTTTCTACAGTTTTGCTCATCTAAATTGAGGACTATTTATGCTTTATAAATCCCTTAGGAATGACAATCAAACCCACTGAACATTGGACTTCTGACAGACGTCCAAAAGACCTCTATTATACCAACTGGACGCAATATAGACTTAATATGCATGTCTGTCAGAGGTCTAATGTTTGGTGGGAAGGCTTGGTTAAATTCGAAACAGAAGTCTTTGGAATCATATCATCAAATAAATATTTCTGCACAGTTTGAACATCACTGAATAACACTGAAATGTTTTATCATAATGTTGAATTATTATATTGTTGCTGTTTTATCACATTTTATGTTGTCATTTGCAACATAGGCTCATTCTGAAAACGTAGCCCTATATACATTTCTGGAGGTCGCGAATTATGTAGCCAGAAGTACGTATGGCTGCATTTCGTCTTTAAAACGAACGCTACGGGGCGGTATGACGCTGTTCCTTTTCGCGTTTACCAGCTGACCGCTTACCCGCTTACCTCCGTATGGACGGCTTTCCCGCTGTTACCAGTTTTTCCAGTAGCTAGCCATGTACGTCGGCAGACTTGAGATGCAGAGAGTTGACCACGATGACAGGGTTCGAGTCCGGTGAAGAACGGTTCCAGAAAGCAGGTAAGACAAAAACAGAAGCCAAAAAAATAAAAGAAACAAATAAATAACATGGTGAGAATGTGGTAAAATCTGAAAACGTGGTAAAAATCAGGCGAGGGCTTTTCATTTTCTGGATTGCTTTTTAAAACTGCTGGTTGGGTTTAGGGAAGTGGGTGGGCAGGTCAATCGGTGCTTTTGAAAACACTATTGGTTGGGTTTAGGGAAGGAGGAGGGTGGGTCAGTCGATCGGTCAGTCGACAGCGGCCTCTGGTGGATTCACGAAAACAAAAACTGCAAAAAAAGTACCTCCTTGGACGTATTTGGCACTCAAGTTTTCAGAATGAGCCTGTGTTGGTATTTTGACACTCCTGTTATGGAGAAATGTTTATACTGTACAGTAATTTCATATCTTTCTCTACCCAGCACCAGTGTTTGGCATGTTAAAAGTAATTAGTTACAAGTTACTTCTCGAAAAGAGTAACTGAGTTAGTAACTGAATTATATCATTATAAAAGTAACTAATTACCAGGGAAAGTAACTATTGTTACTTAAAAAAAGAAAGAAGAAAAATATGTCCAAAATGTGACCAAATATGATTATATATGTTATAACACTTTCTATATTATAAAATATATTATAAAACATTCTCCACTATTCTATACTGTAAGCTAGTAATGTTGCTGTGGGACAATGTGTGAGACATCTATCAAATGTAATACTTTATTGTAAATATGATCATTTCTGTAGTGGTAAAATGTATCAAAATAGAGTATATATTTAACAGTATTATTTTAGAGTATTATTTAGAGGATTATATTAATATTTATAAAAAATAGAAAATTAACATTGACATCTTTCCATGGTTGAAACAGATTCTGCAGTAACATAAGATACTGTACATTACAGCCTTACAAACATTCTAATGTTTTAATCTTAGTATAACTGTAGTAAATCACTTTCATGTCTACGTGATCACAGTCAGTCCACACTCTCTCTCACTAACACTGTATGGCCCGATCCCGCCTTCACTCACGTCAAGCTGATGATATGGAAATGTGATTGTAAAGTACTTCATCAAAATATACAGACAGGATTGACTTGTTTTGCTACTATTGATTATTTCTGCATGTCAGAACAATATTAAACAAGTTTCAGTTGCTTTAATGCATTTTCTACCCCTTTGAAAGCATCACCTGCGTTTATAATCAAACATCATCAGTTATGGGGTTGTCCCACCCCTACACACCACATCACAATCATCATCAATTATGTGCCCCACTCCCCCTGCAACACACACACAGAAGTAGACAGACCAGTGAGCTCAATTGCAAATTATATATATGAACTAACAGCACATTTTATTGTCAGTAACGGTAACAGCGTTGTAACGGGAGAAACTGTAATTTATATGATTACTCGTTAATAAAAAAAAGAGTAATTCTGTTAATAACGCTGTTGATTTATATTGGCATATAATTCCCATCACTGCCCAGCACACAAGAGCAGAAACGTGGGATGCGGGACACCACTGAGTAGTAGAACATCTGAAGCATAGATATAAAGTCCCAGAGAAAGTAGAGGACGAATATATTAAAGCAAAACAAGAGACAGGGAGTTATGGCTGTACATTCTGGCCGCCGCTCTTTTTTTTTTTTTTGCAGACGTGAACAATTGTTACTTTGTGTGTGCCGAGAGCTTTACATGCAGTGCATTCCACACGCGGCTCTCGGCCAATCAGAATGCAGCAGGAAGAGGGTCATTCCAGAGGGTCCTTAAGAATGTCTGTGCCATTGATTCCATTCCAGGATGACCTCTCTGGAGGACTGCTTTCTTTTTTCCCCCCATTCTCTTTCCTTTCTTTTCCCCCTCTCCGCAGCTGGGAATGCTTAAAGTCGAGGTGGGACATTGAGCTTTTGCGCACACACACACACTGAAAACACACTGCACGCCACATGTGCCAAACACACCCACGCTGGGAACAGAGCACACACTCACTCTCCTTTACACTATACTCACTTTTTTTTTTCAGTTGTTTTTATGCATCTGTGTCTTTTGCTTCGTCTTGTTCTGTCGCTATTTACATAATAATTAAGATTAGAATTAGTGTGTATCAAATAAGAGTATTGCTTAATAGTAAGCCAACAATGGCAAGGTTATATAATTGTTTGGTCACAGCTTATATCAGGTGATCATAATCATAATCATCGCAGTGTTGAATTACTATTGTACATCATACTATTGTAAGTCAATGTGAAGTAACATTTACTTAATATTTTATTAGTCTTACACAGTGTTGGGTAAGTTACTTTACATTACATTAGTAATTACTTCAAGTAATCAGATTACTAATTACTTTACTTTGAAGTTACTTTTAAAACATATAAAAAATACAAAATAACCTGCAGCTCTTTCAGTAATTTAACATTCACTGAAAAACATCTCAATGGGTTTAACACAGCAGCTTGACAAATGCAAAAGATTTAAAGAGATAGTTTGCCCAAATGTAAAATTCTCACATCATTTACTTAATCTTCACTTGTTCCAAACCTTTTGATATTGTGAAGAAAACCGGATACCATTGACATTCATAGTAGGAAAAACACATACTGACGAGTATTCCCAGATAGCACACATGCGTCGCAGAGACGTCTGCTGGACATCCGCGTTTTCACCTGAGAGACGTCTTATTTAGGGCGTTTGCTCATCTGGAAAACGTCATATAGACGTCCTTGTTAGACATTCAAACAACATCTATGCAATGCATCGCAGATGTTCATTATTAGAATGTTAGGTCTGTGAGACATCTTATTCATGTAGCATAGACGTCGTTTATTATTTAGACATTCCCTCATCCACTTAACAGTAACAGTTACACTGTTTATACATCCGTCTACACATATATGATAAGCTCAAGTATTTTCCACTCAAAAATAATACAACAGCTGAAGAATCATTTGTAGAATTTTATTATAATATAATTGATTACAATTGATATTTTTCAACAAAACCAATTAAAAATTTCAGGAGTTCAAGATTCATCGTATAGACGGTGCATGGAGGTAAAGAAGACGCCTCATTAACAAATAAAAACATTCGATCGAATGTGATGTTTAGCAGATGTTACGATCTTTCAAAGACGTCCTTCCGCGACGTACGTGTGCTATCTGGGTTGTGCTTGAACAAGTTGCTGGTCGAGTTAAAAGCAGTCGAAAGTTCTTTAGAGACTGGACATAGACTGCATTTCACAGTAATATGTTTGTTTTTACGCTCAATGAAACCAAAGTAATGTCTGTATTTCCATTTGACAAGCAACCGCTCCCGCCAGCAGCAGTTTCAGCTCGCGTTCTCCAGCAATTTAAAATGCCTACGCTCATTAGCTGACATTACAGCGGATAACTGGATTTTTAAAAAATATATTGTTTTCTAAAATCTATATTTGTAAAGTAAGTAAGGCAATGACACTGATTTTAGTAACTGTAATCAAATGACACAAATTTAAAATGTAATTCGTTACATTACTGCATTCCCCTAAGATGTTATTAGAATACAGTAACTGTGGAATGTGTTACACCCAATTCTGATCTTACATGATCTTATATATATATATATATATATATATAAAATAGTAAATAAAAAATATATTAAATATGTTTACATATATATTCAACATAATAAATACAACATATGATACAACATAAATATTTAACATAAACAAATGTGATATCTGGGCAGCACGGTGGCGCAGTGGGTAGCACAATCGCCTCACAGCAAGAAGGTCGCTGGTTCGAGCCCCGGCTGGGTCAGTTGGCATTTCTGTGTGGAGTTTGCATGTTCTCCCTGTGTTCACGTGGGTTTCCTCCAGGGTGCTCCGGTTTCCCCCACAAGTCCAATGACATGTGGTATAGGTGAATTTGGTAAGCTAAATTGTCCGTAGTGAATGAGTGTGTATGGATGTTTCCCAGTGATGGGTTGCAGCTGGAAGGGCATCCGGTGCGTAAAACATATGCTGGATAAGTTGGCGGTTCATTCCACTGTGGCCACCCCAGATTACTAAAGGGACTAAGCCGAAAAGAAAATGAATGAATGAATGAACTGTGTTAATTGTTATGAGGGAAGGAGGCATAGGGCATTAACCAGATTCTGGTTATAATATTATTTTAAAATAATAATTAAATAATATAATTGTATTTATTTTATTACAAAACAAGCGCACATGGCTGCTTCCGTGATTACTGTCATTAGCTTAAAAGTAATTACATTTTATTTTTGTTTTACAGATACGTGCAAGAAATACGTCCAAGCCGTTATAAATATGTCATGAATTTCATAGCAGCGTCATTAATACTATTTTTGACCTCAACTACAGTGGTGCAAACTGATTTCGTCATTTAAATGTCATTAAATGTTGGGGCCAATATCCTAGTGGTTGAGTGTGCTGACATATAGCACCATGGTGCTCATGGTGACCCGAGTTCGATTCCCAGCTCGAGGTCCTATGCCGATCTTTCCCCTCTCTCTGCTCCCAATGCTTTCCTGTCTGTCCTCCACTATCCTATTCCAATAAAAGGGGAAAAACCCCGCAATAAATTATTAAATAAAAAAGATGCCATTAAATATTAATGATCCAATTAAAAATAATTTGACAGAGTAATGACACAGTTATAATGCCTCATGACAATCATGTTTATGACAAGTTATGTTGTCTTGGTGATGTTAATTTGTCATGACAAAGATAAAGGTTGTGTATTTGTTTATGTCAAGTTGTCATTACAAACGATGTCATCTTTGCATTTAAAATGTCATAACTGAGGGAATGATACTTAATGACACTTGTTATAAGCATGCATAACATCTCATTCACATTCATAACATGTGTCATGTCATGATTATTATTGTTTTCATGACAGCCTTATAAACACCCCTTCAAGTAAAATGTTACGTAATTCATTTTACTATAGTGTGGTTCAAAAACATTATAGTATTTACTATGAAGGGGCCACGCAGTGGGTAGCACTGTCGCCTTACAACAAGAAGGTCACTGGTGCGAGCCTCGGCTGGGTCAGTTGGCATTTCTGTGTGGAGTTTTCATGTTCTCCCCGTGTTGGCGTGGGTTTCCACCGGGTGCTCCAGTTTCCCCCACAAGCCCAAAGACATGCGGTATAGGTGAATTGGGTAAGCTAAATTGTCCGTACTGTATATGTTTAAATAAGAGTGTATGGGTGTTTCCCAGTGATGGGTTGCAGCTGGAAGGGCATCCGCTGCATAAAATATATGCTGGATAAGTTGGCGGTTTATTCCACTGTGGCGACCCCAGATTAATAAAGGGACTAAGGCGAAAAGAAAATGAATGAATGAATGAATGAATGAATTTACTACAGGGCCTCACGGTTGCGCAGTGGGTAGCACGATCGCCTCACAGCAAGAAGGTCGCTGGTTCGAGCCTCGGCTGGGTCAGTTGGCATTTCTGTGTGGAGTTTGCATGTTCTCCCCGTGTTGGCGTGGGTTTCCTCCGGGTGCTCCTGTTTCCCCCACAAGTCCAAAGACATGCGGTATAGGTGATTTATGTAAGCTAAAATTGTCCGTAGAGTATGTGTGTGAATGAGTGTGTGTGGATGTTTCCCAGTGATGGGTTGCAGCTGGAAGGGCATCCGCTGCGTAAAACATATGCTGGATAAGTTGGCGGTTCATTCCGCTGTGGTGACCCCAGATTAATAAAGGGACTAAGCCGAAAAGAAAATGAATGAATGAATTCACACCAGTTTTGTTGTGTGTGGGCATTTTTTGAAGTAACTAATCACTTTTTACAGTATGTGAAACACAACATAAGTGATTAACTTTACAAAATGAGCTAGATATACAGAAAATACAGTGTAAAATAAGAAGCATGTGAGAATTCAATGAATGAATTAAGAACCATGGTAAAAAATTCAAAGCGGGAATATACAGATCGAAAGAAACAGGACGATAGCAGGTGAAATAAACTGAAAGTCCATGAAGCTGAACATCACTGTTACAAAAGCTTTACCAAAGACTGAAGGCAAAGTTTGTTCAAACACTAACTACATTCAAAGTAATAGGGCTATTTGCTTGCTTTCTCCCGTTAGTCTCATAATCGTGTCGAGTCCAAACGTTTTGCTCACCGTAGCCATAGATACAGCGGCTTCGTGGCCAACCCAATCACGTGTCAGGTGAAACGCATGTGAAAAGCAGCAGCCAATGAGAGGACCTCACTGCTTTCATCAGCTGAACAAGACATGCTGCCAAGTCTTAACTCGAAACTGATGTAGCACTTCTGCAACACTAATTAGACAGCAGCCATGACGATGAGTGGCAGACCAGGCATTAATAATCAATCTGATTCACTGATGTCACACAGCGAAATCATTGCATCAAAGAGTGCTCGAGTGGGAACAACGGCGAAAGTAGGGGAGGGAAGGAGACAGCATGAGAAAATAAGAGAGGGCATGTGTTAAGACACCCAAATCTGGCAAAGTATCAGTTTTGACATTGTCTTTATACTTGCATAGTGCTTTTGAATTAGCGATGTTCCACTCTTTTCAACGATTTAAAAGAAGAAGATGGCTCCCGAATGGCTCTTCTTCTAGTTTCACTTGAAGCCTTCTGTTTTAGCCAAATTTAGCAACTGTTACTGTTTAGTTTGTTTGGTAAACTTCTATTTGTTTTAATTCAGTGTTTTCATTAAAGCCTTTTTCATTCATTCATTCATTCATTTTCTTTTCGGCTTAGTCCCTTTATTAATCTGGGGTCGCCACAGCGGAATGAACCGCCAACTTTTCCAGCATATGTTTTACACAGCGGATGCCCTTCCAGCTGCAACTCATCACTGGGAAACATCCATACACACTCATTCACACACACACACACACACACACACACACACACACACACACACACACTATACGGACAATTTAGCTTACCCAAGTCACCTATAACGCGTGTCTTTGGACTTGTGGGGGAACCGGAGCACCCGGAAACCCACGCGAACATTGGGAGAACATGCAAACTCTGCACAGAAATGCCAACTGACCCAGCCGAGGCTCGAACAAGCGATCTTCTTGCTGTGAGGCGACAGCGCTACCCACTGCGCCACCGTGACGCCCAAAGCCTTTTTTGTGCATATTTTTATTACAAAAAAAAGCATGTGTCCCCTTTTCTTCTTTTACATAATGGTATGATCCTGCTCTGTCCTCCCTTGTGATTAGCTGCATGGTGTTTCCATCAAAACAAAGTCCTGCCCCTACCTGTAACTAAAGATTGAATGAAAATAACCAAAATCTCCAAATGATGGCTCCATTCTTTGGTTTATAAAGCATAATGATGACTTTACAGAGATTTTATTTGCTTTATGGGTATTATAATGGCCAATTTGGGCGACACGGTGGCTCAGTGTTTAGCACTGTTGCCTCACAGCAAGAAGGTCACTGGTTCGAGCCTCGGCTGGGTCAGTTGGCATTTCTGTGTGGAGTTTGCATGTTCTCCCCGTGTTTGCGTGGGTTTCCTCCGGGTGCTCCGGTTTCCCCCACAAGTCCAAAGACATGCGCTATAGGTGAATTGAATAAGCTAAATTGGCCGTAGTTTATGTGTGTGAATGAGAGTGTGTGGATGTTTCCCAGTACTGGGTTGCGGCTGGAAGGGCATCCGCTGTGTAAAACATGTGCTGGATGAGTTGGCGGTTCATTCTGCTGTGGCGACCCCTGATGAATAAAGGGACAAAGCTGAAGGAAAATGAATAAATGAATAGTGGCCATCTTAACAAAAACAACTGAAACCTCTCAAATACAGTTTTCTAATTGTTTTGGCCACAACTGTAAGTTTATAATGAATTTTTAGTGCCACCAATGTGTCAAGGACTCATTCCAACAAGTATTTGTCTAGCATACTTTTGAAACTGTTGTTACAAAAGACACTTAAAGGTGCTGTATGTAAGTTTTTGACCCTTCTAAAGAATATTCATTCATTCATTCATTTTCATTTCGGCTTAGTCCCTTTATTAATCTGGGGTCGCCACAGCGGAATGAACCGCCAACTTATCCAGCATATGTTTTACGCAGCGGATGCCCTTCCAGCTGCAACCCATCTCTGGGAAACATCCATACACACCCATTCACACTCATACACTACGGACAATTTAGCTTACCCAAATCACCTGTACTGCATGTCTTTGGACTTGTGGGGGAAACCGGAGCACCCGGAGGAAACCCACGCCTTCTAAAGAATAGAAATAGTATAATATGTCTGCAGATATTTAAAAAACACGCTAAGTGAACGTTCTTGTTTATCTGAAAAACAATGCTGAAGGTAGTTATTCTGCTTTGAAAATGGGCGTTACGTACCGGACGTTTTTGTTTTGGTTCCTTTAACCCGCCCACTGCCACTTTAGCCAATTATATTTCAGCACCCCCGGTTGCCTGGAAAAACTTCGAAAACCACGTATTTGATTCATTCAGTCAGGAATGCTCTCAAAGCATGTGCCCACGACCAAAAATGTGACCTCCGGTGGACAGTAGCAGACTCCGAAATGAGATGCAGATTCAGAGTTTCACATTAGGTGGTTATTAATTTGCAAATAATATAAATTACAAACGGAAACATTAGGTGAGCAGGTAACATTGTAACCCCGTGTCCTAACAACACACTACGTGACGAGAATTGCAGTGATGAGCAAGTGCGCTGTTTGCACCAGATGAAGCATGACAGAAATTTAAATGCCATTCAGAAGCACAGAATATGTGCACTTACTGCACTCCAACGAAATGGTAAGGTTTACAATCTAATTAATATATATTAAACCTCTTTAACATTATTAATTGTAGATGCTGAATCACTGATATGTGTTGGTTTGCCTTATTTCACAGCTCTAAAGTTCAATTTCAAGCGGATTATTTTATTTTCAAGATCTGAGGTGAACTATCTGCTGCTGCTTTCAGTAGTATGGCATTACATTTCATGTAAAAGGGCATTCAAACTCACATTATTAGCAATTAACACTGGATAAAGCACATGAGGTGTACCTGAGGTGATCACTGTCAGCTTTCTGTTGTTCAGCTGCAAGAAATAAAAGCCGTTTCTAAAAACAGAAATTTCAGGTGTTGGTTTGGACAAAAACTTCTTTTAATATGGAAAATATTCCTTCTATCATGTCCCATTGCTTTTATTTAAAACACGATTTAAATCAGCCTTTGTTGGTGTCGTCAATCTGGCAACCTGCGGTTGCGTGGGTTTTGAGCCAGGAGTGCAATACCTAGTTCAACCACTGGGTGTCAAACTTACATACTGCACCTTTAATTAATGGTTTAATCTTTGTAACAGCTATATTTATTGTTGTCAGGAAGAGGAATTTGTTATATACTGTATATGAAATTTTTTTCTTGTTGTTTAGCCTAATAGATTGAAGGTTTCTAATTTTGTCCTTTTTACAAGATGTAAAATAAGTCTGTTGTGTCTCCCCAATGTGTCTGTGAAGTTTCAGGTCAAAATGCCCATCAGATCATTTATTATAACCTGCTGAAAATGTCAATTTTAGGGTCAGAGGGAATTGTAGCTCTTTTGCGCCTGTGCCTTTAAATGCAAATGAGCTGGTTCTCCCTGCCCACTTTTGGGACATTTCTTATCAGAGAAGTATAAACAGCAAAATGACAGACACAATGAAACAGAGACCCACAGTCACAAATACCACAGTAGGATGAATGAGCCACACACAAATGGCATTACAACGTTCGCTACACACACACACACACACACGTTTAACAAGTTGTGTTGTATTTGCTAATTTACTCACGGCAAATAGGATGCCCACCAAATGGGTAAATATACTGCTGTATAAAGATTCATTATCGCTAAAAACTGATTTATACTTCTGCGTCAAGCGCATGGGTATGCTCCGGCGCAGCCTCCGTGCGGTCGCATAACCCTCGCCGTGGCTGACGACGATGCTGATTCGCACCTCTCAAAAAATATAACTACGCAACGACGCGTAGCACAAGCTCTGTGATTGGTCAGCTTGGTGGCTGTGACAAGTGTGGACAGTGCTGAGAGCTGCAAGCCCGATGGATGTCGAGTCCCATGCAGGAGCTCCAGATGGAAACTTTTGTTTTGTGTTTACCTTATGATTAAAGTTGTTGCACGTCCGCCGGTTCCCACCTCTGAATAAGCGAGTTTTAGCTACTTGTACATTAGGTAGCGTTCAGAAAATTAAAACACCCATGAAGAAACTCGACACAGAGGAACATAAAAACCTACTGCCAGCTAGCGTTTCGGAAGTGTTATTGCAGAGCAACACAAACAGCGTGCAGAAGTATAAATGCACAGCTACGTGCAAGGCAGGCGCCCAGGGTCATGGCGATCACTCGACGCAGAAGGATAAACCAACGTTATGTTACTGTATGAAATAAAGCTAATTTAATGTCCACAAACCGGGGCTCCTGCTGTGTGATTGAAGCGTCCTCATTTATAGTTGTGTATGCTATGCAGCTGTGGTGATCCCAGCAGTTATGAGTTACGTAGCTGAAAAAATGTACAAAGCGTACCACTTACTGCTTCTGGAAGTGCAGTTGGATCTGGAAAATCCCAGTTTCTTTGCAAATCATGTTCTGTTGACATGATTATACAAGCTAATGCTAAGACAAAGTAATACACGCATGTCAATCAAATATTAGTGGGCATTGCTACGTCACATTGTGGTGGGCCTCAAAATCTCTGGCATTTGGATCCCATTTTTACGTCAGGAAATTAAATAAAAGAGACTTGTCGTGTTTATATCCCTCCAATACACACTATACTACACACATTTATGTCCAATCAGCTTCCAAAAGTAGATTTTTGCATGATAGGTGCCCTTTAATTCATTTTCTTTTTCATTTTCTTTCATCTGCAGAAGTTCAGGAGGAGAGTGCAGGAGTCCACACAGGTCCTGCGGGAGCTGGAAATCTCATTACGGACCAATCACATTGGGTGAGTTCATCTGTGTGCATGCGAGTTCATTAAATACGGCTCACAATCACAGTTCTGAGTTACACAGACACACACACACACACACCTAAAGGGAAACTGTAGCACTGCACAAGCCCTCATGTAAGATGAAGTGACGCAGAAATAATCATCTTTTTTGTGTGAGGCAGCACATGCACCAAGCGAATGTTCCTGACTGGACTTGTCATATTCTTGCCCAGAGAAGTATTGAAGGAATGCCAACTGATTGGGTTTGTAGGAATTGTTACATAAATGTTACATTATTTCTCAGAAAAAAATGTTCAGAGATTATTAATACAGAATATTGCACTGTATACATACTAGTTCACTACTAAAAGTAGAAAATAGCCTGTGATACCTAATATGGAAAGAATATAAGAGAAATGTTGGAATGTTGGTAACACTTTAATGTGACATAGTTAAACGTTCCATGCACTTACTATAGTAATTACTATGAATTATGCATAATTACATGTAACTAGCTCTAAATCTTACCCACATTCTAACCCCAACCATATAGTAAGTACATGTAATTAATTATTATTACTCAGTAGTTACACTATAACTACAGTATGTCACCTTAAAATAAAGTGTAACCTCCTAAGTGTTGCTTGGAATTTGCTCTTTCTACCCTAGTGAAGCAGTGAGGGTCCTTTGTTTTGTGACGCGCTGTATACCTGAGACAGACACGCTGAATTCAAGATGTTAATAGCGAAACTTTATATAAAGTTGAAACATGACATATATGACAAGCAGCAGTCGATGAGTTGGATACCTGTTGCGTGTGGCGTATAGTGCTGTAGTATGTTGCGTTATTGCATTGTAGCGTTGTATCGGTCATCAAAGAATACAGCTACCCCACTTTCTTCTATTAGCTCTAGCAGGTGCCAGGTATGCCCACGTGACCAAAACATTATACGTCACCGTAAAAAACCCTCAACCAGTTGATAAACAAATAAACATTATCAGCCTCACAGTGGCGCAGTGTGTAGCACGATTGCCTCACAGCAAGAAGGTCGCTGGTTCGAGGCTCGGCTGGGTCAGTTGGCGTTTCTGTGTGGAGTTTGCGTGTTCTCCCTGTGTTGGCGTGGGTTTCCTCCGGGTGCTCCGGTTTCCCCCACAAGTCCAAAGACATGCGGTATAGGTGAATTGGGTAAGCTAAATTGTCCGTAGTGTATGAGTGTGTATGGATGTTTTCCAGTGATGGGTAGCAGCTGGAAGGGCATCTGCTGCGTAAAACATATGCTGGATAAGTTGGCGGTTCATTCCGCTGTGGCGACCCCAGATTAATAAAGGGACTAAGCCGAAAAGAAAATGAATGAATGAATGAATAAACATTATCATTAAATGAAAGTAATATGGCTCCTATAGTATAGTATTGATATGAGTAGCATGAATGGAATTTCACTCTCCTGTGGCCGAACGAAGTGTCGATCGGATGTTCACATCTGAAACTCTGAAGTCATAGGTGAGCTGGGTATTCCCACAATTTTGGGTATTTTGAACAAGATTAACTTGTACATACTACTCAGCTTAGTATAGTATGTGTACTGTTTTACAAATACTATATTGTTGGGACGTTTGTGATTTCAGACACAGAATTAAATGTGGAGCATTTTCATTGACTTTTCACAGCAAATTTAATCAGTTTCTCTCTTCTGAATATCACAATCAATCTTTTTATTACATTTACATTGATTTAGCAGATGATTTATGCAAAATGACTTACGAATGAGGCACTTGAAAAGAAGCACTTGAAATAGAGCAGAGATGCCCAAACTAGGGCCCGCGGGCCAAAGTTGGCCCATGGTAACCTTTGATTTGGCCCACCATCCCATCTGAGAAGAGATGGAGAATGATGGGGATGGCTGAGAGACTGTCATTTCTAATTTAATGTAACTTTTTGTTTGTTTTGTTTTATGGCTACGCTACAAAAGGCTAATGCAAATTCAATTAAATGAATCAGATTTGTTTTTTAAATGTACATACTGTCACCCGACGGATAGAGGACAATCCAGGGATATCGGTCAGCAAATGAAGGCAAAGGCAGATTCTGCTTGACTAGTGTATTCAGCATTAAACTCCACTGTGCTGTAAATGTGATTGTTTATGTTTTTTTTTGTAATAAGTTATAATAAAAAAATATACACTGCATTAGTTCATACCATTTAATGTTTTCAATTTATTTTTAAAATATTATAAAATAAGTTAGGAAATTACCTATGGATACTTTAATGTAATATAGTTTGGCATTTTTACCATCGGCCCATGGGTCTCAATGATATTTAGTTTTTGTCCCTTCATACGAAGTAGTTTGGGCACCTGCAGAAGTATATAGATGCAAGTTAGTGTAGCAGGTTTTTTTTTTTTGCATTGAGTCCATGTAATGGAGTGTTTCTAGGAAAGTGTTTGGTGCATATGGAGAGGAACGAATGTGTTTCCTACAGGTGGTTTGTCCATCCCACTCACCTGTGTGAGGCACACTCCGAATTGCGCAATGTTTTTCCTGAAACAAGAAGTGTTTAACTAAGGTTAAAAGAAGGTGTCTGGTGCGCATGGAAAGGAAAACAGTGTTTCCTACAGGTGGTTAGTCGAGCCCACTTACCTGTATATTTTTATTTTTTCTCATTTGCAAAGTGATAGAAACACAACAGTATGTTATCCACATCATGCCTAATGTAGAAATAATGTAAGCATTATGTTAGCTAGGAACATAAATTAGATTTCCGCTAGGGCTGACCGATTAATCGAAAAAAAGATCGCGATCTTGATTCAGCATTTCTACGATTCAGCCAATTATATAATCAAGTTCGGGAGAAGCATAAAGGCGGTCGCACAAGTCTTCACATTGTTTTATATACGTTGCTCAGCAATGTGGACACCTCCAAATGGTGTTAAAAGTGTCACATACTGTATTTATAAGGTATATTTCACCCAAAAGTGTCATTTCTGTCTTAATGTAATGATGTATTCACGGCTGCGAAATGACACGTGAGCTGACGCACTGTTTGCTACTGAGGCCATATCTACGCTAATCCGGATAAATTAGAAGACAGAGAGTTTTCGTCTAAAAACGCTTCACGTCCACACTGTCGTTTTCATTCGTTTTCCAAAACTTTGTCATCCACACAGAAACGACTAAAAACGCTTTCACCCTGTACTGCACATGCGCTACGACACGCGTCATTTACGCCTGACGTTCATTTTCTTTCCGGCTCTTTGAAACGTTGCGGCAAAATGTTAAGAAAAAAAGCACTGAGTTTTTTAAATGGACTGACAATGAGGTGGAGTTGCTGAGCTTCCGCTGAACAACAGCTCTGAGTACACATTCCGTGTCCTTTGATGAAAACCAAGCTGGAGCACGTACAAACATTAATTTTTTACAATGCTGTCAAAACTGAGAGCATCCAAAACATTCTGCACGATGTGGTTTACCATTTTTGCTAAATTAGTAACATGACTGTGTCACATGACTAAAAATGCGTGATCGTTTTCGAAAGCCTCCATTTTTAATTCAATTCAATTCAATTCAATTCAATTCAATTCAAGTTTATTTATATAGCGCTTTTTACAATGTAGATTGTGTCAAAGCAGCTTAACATGTAAAAGTAAAGTCCAAATTTCAGAGTTTAGTTCAGATTAGTTCAGTTCAGTTCAGTGTGGTTTAAGTTTCACTGCTGAAAGTTCAAATACTGAAGAGCAAATCCACCGAAGCTCCACAAGTCCCGATCCGAGCAAGCCAGTGGCAACAGTGGCGAGGAAAAAAACCTTACCAATCGACGAAGTGAAGGAAAAAAAACCTCGAGAGAAACCAGGCTATGTTAGGCACGATCATTTTTCTTTTGGCCAAACTTCCTGTGTGGAGCTGCAGTCTAGGAGCCGGGGCTGAAGAAGCTGGACATTCATCATGGAAGTTGCAGGTGTGGGTAGGGCACCAGCGGGAGGTCAGGCTGGCCCACAGGATCAAGCGTAGACTTGTTCGTCACTGTAGCCTTTCAGGAATCAGTCTCATGCACTCCATTTTTTACAGTCCACACTACGACACGAAAACGTCGTTTTCAAATTTATCCACTTTGAACAGCATTTTCAAAAAGATACGTTTTCATTTGCTCAAAACGCGTCTCGGTGTGGACGGAAGGGCAAAACGGAGACAAAAATATGTGGACATGGCCTAAATAATGGCCTAAAAATATGTGGACATTAGTGTGGACATGGCCTAAGAGGACGCACATGCACACGAGTGATGTCTACTTTAATGAACAGAACCTGCATAGGCTGTGATAACAGGTAATAAAGTTGTAAATAACATTCAGTTTGTTGCACAGAGTGATTGTTTTGGAGCTGCGCAGGAAGTATGATTTTAAATCATACTTCCCGCGGGAAAAAGCATGTATGTTTGTTTTTTTCTCAAAGTGATGGCAGCCATGACAATGCTTGTACTCGGCAGCGAAAGTGAAACCGAAAGCACGCACATCATTTAAATGGTCATATCGCATTTTATTTTTTCTTTCAAAGCGAACACAAAGTGTTGTGCATAAAAATAAATGCTTAACAGTGTCACTATAACTACTCTAGCCTATATAACAACATAGGCTCATTCTGAAAACGTAGCCCTATATACATTTCTGGAGATCGCGAATTATGTAGCCAGAGGTACGTACGGCTGCATTTCATTTTTAAATGAACGCTACAGGTCGGTATGACGCTGTTACTTTTCGCACTTACCAGCTGACCGCTTACCTGCTTATGGACAGCTTTCCCGCTATAACCAGTTTGTCCTGTTAGCTCGCCACATACGTTGGCGGACTTGAGACGCAGAGAGGAGTTGACCACGACAACGGGGTTCGAGTCCGGTGAAGAACGGTTCCAGAAAGCTGGTAAGACAAAAACAGAATCCAAAAAAATAAAAGAAACAAGTAAATAACATGGTGAGAATGTTGTAAAAGCTGAAAACATGGTAAAAGTCAGACGAGGGCTTTTCTTTTTCTGGATTGCTTTTGAAAATTATTGGTTGGGTTTAGGGAAGTGGGTGGGTGGGTCAATCAATACAATTGGTTGGGTTTAGGGAAGGAGGAGGGTGGGTGAGTCAATCGGTCAGTCAGTCAGTCAACAGCGGCCTCTGGTGGGTTTACGCAAGAACAGCAGGTGCGAATGGCACTCGTGAGAGAAGGCGTACACAGCGGCCTCTCGTGGATTCGCGAAAACAAAGAAATGTATATAGAGGTATGTTTTCAGAATGAGCCTGGGTTGCTATATAATGTTAGAATGCAAGAGGGAATCTGATAATGACAAATGTCTCATTTTACCAGTGAAAAAATTGTCTAATAATGTTGTCAATGACAAATGGCAAGCATATGTCTCAAACATAATAATTCAACTTTAGAATTATGAATAGTTGTATTCTGATGTCATCACTTTACTGTGCATTAAGGACCAGGACACATTTAAAGTCTGACTATTCAAAGTTTTTGCATTTTACCAACAGTAGACCCACACATAGGCCTAATATTATTATTGTTGTTTTACCGTATGTTTGAGAATCAACAATAATAATAGCCAACTAATATTAACCTTTATTTTCCATCTACAGAATCGTGACAAAATCGTGATCTTGATTTTAAGCCAAAAAAATTGTGATTCTCAATTTGGCCAGAATCGTGCAGCCCTAATTTACGCTCTCAGAAATAAAGTTACACAAGCATTTACCCTACACATTTGTACCTGAAGTGTCCATAATGAGCCCTTAAAGGTACATATTATACTAAAATATGTAAAAATGTGTACTTTTGTACTGTTGTACTAATATGTACTTTTAAGATAATAATATGGACCTTTTTCATTCATTCATTTTCAACCGCTTTTCCGTGGCCGGGTCGCGGGGGCAGCAGTCTTAGGAGAGAACCCCAGACTTCCCTCTCCCCAGACACTTCCTTCAGCTCCTCCGGGGGGATCCCGAGGCGTTCCCAGGCCAGCCAAGAGACATAGTCCCTCCAGCGTGTCCTGGGTCTTCCCCAAGGCCTCCTCCCGATGGGACATGCCTGGAACACCTCCCTAGGTAGGCGTCCAGGAGGCATCCGAAACAGATACCTGAGCCACCTCAGCTGACTTCTCTCGATGTGGACGAGCAGCGGCTCTACTCCGAGCTCCTCCCGGGTGACAGAGCTCCTCACCCTATCTATAAGCATGCGCCCTGCCCTCCTGCGAAGGAAACTCATTTTGGCCGTCTGTATCTGAGATCTTGTCCTTTCGGTCATGACCCAAAGCACATGACCATAGGTGAGAGTCGGAATGTAGATTGACCGGTAAATCGAGAGCTTTGGCTTTTGGCTCAGCTCCTTCTTTACCACAACGGACCGGTACATCACACAACACCGGTACTGCTGCCGCTGCACCAATCCGCCTGTCAATCTCATGTTCCGTCCTTCCCTCACTCGTGAACAAAACCCCAAGATACTTGAACTCCTCCACCTGGGGTAAGGACTTTCCTCCAACCTGGAGATGGAAACCACCTTTTTCCGGTGGAGCACCATGGCCTCGGACTTGGAGGTGCTTATTCTCATCCCAGCCGCGTCACACTCGGCAGCAAACCGCCCCAGTGCATGTTCGATGAAGCCAACAGAACCACATCGTCTGCGAATAACAGAGATGGTACAAATGCATGCATTTTAATAAGGTAAGATGTCAGTGATAGCTTGTGTAACTTTATTTCCGAGAGTGTATGTTATGTGAAACATTATGTGAAACATTATGCTGTACAAAAAAGTGTGAGAAGCATAAAAAAGACAGAAGTATTTGGGGATTTTGAGAGCTGAAATTCACACACCTAGTTGCATGCTGGGAATTAGGATTGACAGGAAGTGGAAAGGCTGATGAAGCTCTGCAAGGTCAGGAAAATGTCACAACAGGAAAATGGGAAGATGTGATATTCCAGCAGTAACCAACGCACACTCTTTCCTTATCATCTCCTAAATGAGTGTTATTATAGTTTCGTCATCGCAAGGGCAGCGCAGACCAGACAAACATACTCTCAGAAGCTCAGAGCAGCCAGATACACTGTACAGAGATTTAGCCACCGTATGGTACTAAACTAGATTACATAAATGATCTAGGTAATCTAGATGAGATAAGGCAGGTTTATCTGCTCACAGCAGGTTCGACAAACACAAAACAACAGAGCAGTTCCACAAATCCTGTTGGTTGAGTTTCAGATGTGTTCCTCCTTTGCCAAAACAATGCTTCGCCCATTCCTTCTATACATAATTTACCATTAGCCAGTCGTTAATGCAAAATTAATTGATTCACAATAATACAGAGTGCAATATGTGGCTTTAAAATGCTATTGAAGTTGAAATTCCAAGAATCATGTCAAAAACAACACAGGTTCATTGGAAATACGTGTCTCAGGCTAATTGTTTGTGATACCATAAAAATTGTACTTCAACATACATTAGACTGCAGTTTCTGGGTAAAATGAACGTTATGACGCCAACAACTTTTGCTCCTTTTCACACTAATGATATTTACTGGGACATTTATTCATTCTTTCATTTTCCTTCGGCTTAGTCCCTTTATTCATCAGGGGTCGCCACAGCGAAATAAACCGCCAACTTATCCAGCATATGTTTTACACAGTGGATGCCCTGGGAAGTACTGGGAAACACCCATACACACTCATTCACACACATGCACTACAGCCAATTTTTAGTTTATTCATTTCACCTATACCGCATGTCTTTGGACAGCGGGGGAAACTGGAGCACCGAGAGAAAACCCACGCGAACACAGGGAGAACATGCAAACTCCATACAGGAATGCCAACTGACCCAGCCGGGACTCGAACCAGCACCCTTCTTGCTGTGAGATGACAGTGCTAACCACTGAGCCACCTTGTCGCCGCTTACTGTGACTTATTATCAACTAATAAAGGATTGTTTTGTACAGTTCGGCCAATTTTAGTTGAGGCTAACCACTGAGCCACCGTGTCGCCCGAGCGATATCTTACGTGCAAAATATTAATAAAATTTTCCCTATAATAAAAAATTTGACTTAAAATCTGTAATAGGTCTACGCAATGTATTATTATCACAGTAGTGTGTGCGCGATAATTTTGCATCTTTGTTTACAAAAAAGAGATTTCCTGGTGTACTTTGACTCGAAATTTCATTCCCAACATCAGTCGAGTGTTTGAAAGAACTCATTTTTGTGATCAGACACGGTTAAGTATCACAGAATAAGGAAGAAATCATGTTATTTTATAGCATTCAATACAGTAATAAAGGCTAGGTCAATTAGCACTGCATTACAACAGGGTGTCCCCTGGGTCTTAAAAAGTCTTAAAATGTCTTCAATTTCAAAAACTAAATTTTAGGCCTTAAAAGTCTTCAATTCTCTGAAATATTGTCTTAAATCATTTTAAACAGGTCTTAATTTTGCTTTGTCCAAGTAAAGCTACTCAATCGGGCCAAATCTAAAACAATACGTCTCAATAAATCCTTTTATTTTATTCATTCATTCATTTTCCTTCGGCTTAGTCCCTTATTTATCAGTGGTCTCCACCGCTGGGAATGAACCGCCTTTATTGTTTATATTTAAGTATTTTATTGCAAAGAGATATAATTCACAACAGAAGTTAGATATTTTTACAGCAAATTCCCCATTAAATTCCCTAATCAGAGAAAATTATATGATTCCTCATGATAATACCGGGCCATTGGATTAAAAAAAATGCTTAGTGTTTAAAAGTAAACAAATTGTTCTTAATTGTCTTAAAAGGGTCTTATAATGTCTTAAATTTGACTTGATGAAACCTGCAGAAACATTGTATAAACATACTTTATAAAATACCCAGGATGGCTTGAAGAACCATTGTGAAGTTTGTAAACTGTATTGTCTTCATGTTTGATCCATTTATCAATTTCTGTCCTTTATGCTCTCCTGTAGTGATAGCTGAAATATTTTCTTCAGAAACATATATGTGGAGATTATGCGCTCTAGCAGCCAGTATGAATGAAACAGAAATAACACTTTAATGCATGATCGTTTCGGAGGGCTTAAACCCTGCATACTCATCTGCAAATTTGATATATAATCTGCTTCAGCACATCTGCTTGTGTGTTTTATATGATCCTGAAAATTGTGATTAGCTGCTTCGCTGTGATTGATTGGGGTTGAGCTTGGGATTGGGTTTTTTTTGCCGTCGAGTAAAAAACGTAATGGATGCAGCCAAAGGCAGAACAACTCCAGCAGAAGTGAAATTAATTTAAATACAATCTAACACGAACATTCAATACATCGCTAATTAAACTGTAAATTGAATGACTTCCTTCAGTATGTTACATATACTTTTTCATTTCGCAACAGTCCTTTAGAGTTCTGCCAATCTGTTACCATGGAAACAAAAACATGCGCAGTATCTCCTCTAGAGCACTTGCGCATCACAAAAGTGTATTTACTCTGTTTTATCATCCTAGCACAGTTTTTTTTAATCATTAATAGCATTTGTTTTGAAGTAAAATATTTCAACACAATCATATAAATGTAACTGATGAAATATTTCAAACTTTTAACTGGGAGAATAAAAAAATTATCCTCAGCAAGTGGTTAAAAGTAGCCCAATTCTGCGGTTAACATCATAGACCTGGCAACCCAGCTGGTGTAGTATGGATACTATAGGAAAAAGATATACAGTGGATCCGGAAAGTATTCATAGCAATCAATGGAGTGGCTTCACAACAACTCAGTGAATGTCCTTGAGTGGCCCAGCCAGAGCCCAGAACTAAATCCTATTGAACATCTCTGGAGAGATCTGAAATGGCTGTATACAGTCGCTTCCCATCCAACCTGATGAGATGGTTCTGCAAAGAGGAATGGGCAAAAATTCCCAAAGACAGGTGTGCCAAGCTTGTGGCATCGTATTCAAAAAGACTTGAGGCTGTAATTGCTGCCAAAGGTGCATCAACAAAGTATTGAGCAAAGGCTGTGAATACTTATGTACATGTGATCTTTCAGGTTTTTGATTTTTAATAAATTTGCAACCATTTCAAAAAATATTTATCAGTCACTATGGGGTATTGTGTGTAGAATTTTGAGGAAATAAATGGATTTAATCCAAATCGGAATAAGGCTGTAACATTAAAAAATGTGGAAAAAGTGAAGCGCTATGAATACTTTCCTGCACTGAAGACAATTTTGCTTGGATCTGCCATGTTTTCTTTCGTGCTTACTATGTGACCCAGGAAGGAAATGACCTTAAGACAGAACTTACTCTACTTTAAGCTGATGGTCCGTCTTGTAGCTTGCGAAAGACAGCTTGAAGGTCTTGTGGAAGCTGATTTAGTGTTGATGAACTTATCGATGTAAACAAAACACAGTTTACCACATAGTTCTCCTAATATGGTCCTTGTCAAACTTTGGAAGGTTGTAGGAATAGAAAACTTTGGGTTATGGCAACTGGTGTCCAGGTTCAGAGTTCAGGTGTATGCTGCACACTGGTGAGGAGATTTCCCGCCAAAAGCGTTTCGCAATTTGAGTAATGAATGTAATGAATTACTATTGTACCAAATAATAAAGAATATGTCACCCCATAACTGTCTCTTTCTCTCTCTGTTTAGATGGGTTATCAGGCAGGGAGGGATAGAAACAGGAGCAGCCAGTAATATAATAATCAAAATTGTAAACAAAGAAACAGACGGGAGGGTCGAGACGGTCACTAGACCAGTAAACAAAAGGGTCAAAAACATGGCAACACAAGACAAGGAAAAACACGTTGTAAAATTCACAGCGGAAACAAGACTATAAAGTACATGTAATCAGTGATGATGTCCTTCAGCTGTGTGTTTAATCAGCAGGTGAACTGAAACCGGTGTGTGACTGCAGGGCATGGTGGGAGTTGTAGTTCTGGTAAATGACAGGGAATGCTCTCCAGCAGCCTCCAAGGGCAACACTGCTGGCGATCATAATACAGTGTAACTATTCCTTTAAATACTGAGTAGTATTAATTAATTACCTTTGGAACAATACAATCAATCTTTGGAAGGTTGCAGGAATTGAAAACTTTGGGTTATGGCAACTGGTGTCCAGGTTCAGAGTTCAGGTGTATGCTGCACACTGGTGAGGAGATTTCCCGCCAAAAGCGTTTCGCACTTTGAGTAATGAATGTAATGAATTACTATTATACCAAATAATAAAGAATATGTCACCCCATAACTGTCTCTTTCTCTCTCTGTTTAGATGGGTGCGGGAGTTTCTGAATGAGGAGAACAAGGGTTTGGATGTGTTGGTGGAGTATCTTTCGTTTGCACAGTATGCTGTCACGTAAGTCACCCGTGATTGTCCCGAACATGAACACAATGAATACAATGGCTCCTTTCACTCCGAATGCTGCTGAGTCTGTGTGTGGCTCTGACTACATGCCTTACTGCTGCTCTCTGTATGTGTGTGTGTGTGTGTGTGTGTGTGTGTGTGTGTGTGTGTGTGTGTGTGTGTGTGTGCAGACTGTTCACTGAAATCAAGTCACAAGATCTCATTTACAGCTAAATAGCACTCTACTGATAAGAAATGAGCATGTTTTAGTGTGTTTTGGAGCAAAAGACTGTTGTCACAGTCACCCCAACACCTCAGTACAACACACTAACCAACGTTTAGGGTTGGTAAGATTCTGAAAATGTTTTTTTTGAAAAGGTATGCCACTGTTACGCTGACTAAAGTTGCAATTATTTGATCAGAAATACAGTAAAGCAGTAATATTGTGAAATAATATTTGAATTTTAAAGTAACAGTTACACTTTAGTATAGAGACCAATTCTCACTTTTAACTAGTAGCTTATTAGCATGCCTATTTTTACCATATTGGCTATTTATAACTACTTATAAAGTATGATCATATTCTATATCCATAATCCGACCGAATACCTAAACTTAAAGGGATAGTTTGGTCAAAACTGAAGCTTCTGTCATCATTTTTTGAAAGGTTAGGTCACTTTTAAGCTCAGAAATGTGGATTTAAGGACACTTTAGTTTAAGTAACAATTCACACAATTTACTACTGACTTATTACCTGCCTATTATTAAGATATTATCTTTTTACTAGCACTTGTAAAGTATGTTCTTATTTTTACATCCCTAGTCCTACTCAATACCCAAACCCACCCTTTCATTCATCATTCATCATTCATTTACTTTTCGGCTTAGTCCCTTTATTAATCTGGGGTTGCCACAGCGCAATGAACCGCCAACTTATCCAGCATATGTTTTACGCAGCGGATGCCCTTCCAGCTGCAACCCATCACTGGGAAACATCCACACCCACACACATTCACACACATACACTACGGACAATTTAGCCTACCCAATTCACCTATACCGCATGTCTTTGGACTTGTGGGGGAAACCGAAGCACCCGGAGGAAACCCACGCGAACACGGGGAGAACATGCAAACTCCACACAGAAATGCCAACTGACCCAGCTGAGGCTTGAACTAGCGACCTTCTTGCTGTGAGGCGATCGTGCAACCCACTGCGCCACCGTGCAGCCTAAACCTTACTAACTATTAATAAGCAGTTAGTTAGTAGTTTGTTGAGCTAAAAGTCTTAGTTAATGGTTTGTTAACAGCATGAATAAAGTGTGACCGAACAATAATATTCTCTTTTTTTGTATGTTTGCTGTTATTTGTTGTGCTTTACAGGTATGATGGTGACAGTTCTGAGAACAGCACAGAGAACTCGGTGGATAAATCTAAAGCCTGGAGTCGATCGATTGAGGATCTTCATGGAGGAAACCACCTCTCGTCTGCAGGCTCAGGCAGTATCATCTCTAGAACCAACAGACATTCAACAATAAGGTGCGAATGCACGCAAACACAAACTAAAATGTAGCTGTCATGAAAACAAGATCCTCACGAACAAATCGCATCAAACAAACATTAGCTATGTTTCCATTCAAATGCTGGACTGATGTTATGAAGTGAATTTAGAGTGAACGCAAAATGCAAAATGATCGCACACGTACTACTGTAAAAATAATTTATGCGCATTTTGAAATATAAAAAATTGCTTAAAATAATTTGCACAAAAATATTTGCGCATAACTAAGTATGGTTAACGTTTTATCTGAAAAGGACAAAAAAAGACATAAACTAGGATGGAAACATAAATAAATATGTAATAATATATAAATAATAAATAAATTCCAGCATGTACATCAAAAACGTCATGTGATTTCGTTTTATCAGATCATATGATACCAAAAATAGGGATGATTGGATGGCATTAATGGACAAACCAGTGGACCGACTACATGTTGTTTTGGCCATTCTAAAATCCCTCAGCCAAAGTCCATCATCAAAGTGGTTCGCTATTATCGGTTACACTTTATTTTAAGGTGACGTAGTTACAGTGTGTAAGGATCTGAAGTGGAACAACTGGGGTCGGATCCAAATGCAGCTTTATTTAAGTTATCAGGCAGGGAGGGGTCGAAACAGGAGCAGCCAGTAATATAATGATCCAAATTGTAAACAAAGAGACAGACGAGAAGGCCGAGATGGGCGACAAACAATCAATGAACAAATGAAGGGTCAAAAACATGACAAGGCAAGGCAAGATTGTACTGTATTGTACTGAAAACATGTTGTAAAGTTCACAGCGGAAACAAGACTATAAAGTACATGTAATCAGTGATGATGTCCTTCAGCTGTGTGTTTAATAAGCAAGCGAACTGAAACCGGTGTGTGACTGCAGGGCATGGTGGGATTTGTAGTTCTGGTAAATGACAGGGAATGCTCTCCAGCAGCCTGCAAGGGCAACACAGCTGGTGATCATAACACAGTGTAACTATTCGTTTAAATACTGAGTAGTATTATTATTATACAGGCGACACAGTGGCACAGTGTGTAGCGCTGTCGCCTCACAGCAAGAAGGTCACTGGTTTGAGCCCCGGGTCAATTGGCAGTTCTGTGTGGAGTTTGCATATGTTCGCGTGGGTCTCCTCTGCGTGCTCCGGTTTAAGTCCAAAGACATGTGCTGTAGGTGAATTGGGTAAGCTAAATTGTCCGTAGTGTATGTGTATATGTCTGGTCCTCCAGGTTGAGCGTTGGGCTAACAACTCACCTCATAAAAACTAGATGTGACGAAACACCAACGTGGTGCTGCTAAATATCAACTTCGATATAAATAACCCTGGGAGTAAGTAAGCAATTATATGGTTGGGGTTAGAAGGTTTGTTAGGGTTAGTTACATGTAATGACCCATAATTCATTGTAATCACTATTGACCTTATTCTTGATGTAAGAGTGTGCACAGCCATTGGAATATTTTTGGTTCGAGACTTCCAATCTTATTCACTTCCATTGATTTATTCACTATCTTTAGTCCCTGATTTACTTGGGGTCACCACAGTGCAATGAACTGCCAATTACTCTGGCATATGTTTTATGCGGCAGATTATTAGACATTAAAAAACAGCTCAGTATGCTGCTCGTATTCGACCACTTATTATTCCCAGTCATTTCTCCTTTAGGCAACTGAATCGGATGTTCGAAAACCATCGCAAAAAAAAATAAGCACACTTCCGCATTGCAGAATAAGGTCAATAGTAAGTGCATAGAACATGTGCAACTACGTCACCTTAAATTAAAGTATTACCATATTATTACTGTCTTGAGCCTTTTTTTAACCATTTTTTAAATATATATTTGGTGTCAGTTTATCAGGAAGTGGCGATTTCGTTATCTTTGACTCATTGGACAGACATGCTGCTTTACTTTCAAATGTTTAATTAGCATACGTCTAATTCACATCTTCAGATGGAAACATAGCTATTGATAATGTCTAACTGAACGTGATATGCTGTGTGTCCCAACTGCAGAGTGTGTACAGACTTCATGTGATTTCTGAAAGGCTCTTTTGTGTGGTCATGAGGGCTGTAAGACTTTAAATGGCTTAGGAAACAGTGCACCATGTCAGAAGCAAGAGTAGAACACAGTGGACGTGTGTCTGTCTGTCTGTCTGTCCGTCTGGACGCTGACTCAGAGCACTGCTTTAGATGTTTTTATTCTGATGACGAATGGGATGACTGACCCATCACCGTCATGTGAGTGTTAATAGACAGGAACTCCCCTGACTGTTCACTGCACACAAAAATGAGTTTTTGTCTCGTTTCTAGTCCAAATATCGAAATTCTTAAATCAAGAAGCATTTTCTAGACAAGTCAAAACTATTGTCTTGTTTTTTGAGAAATAGTATGTCAAAAATAAGTTATTAAGAGTTTTTTTGCCAACAGGGTATTTAGCTTACCCCATTGGCCGAATATATAGCTTGTTTTAAGGAAAAACCCACTTCATTCTGAGATACTATTTCTGAAAACAACATAATAGTTTGTACCTGTCTTGACTTAAGAATTTGTAGATATTTGGACTAGAAACAAGACAGAAACCCTAAGTAAGAAAAGCATTTTTGCAGTGTTGTAGCCGGCTAAAGGAGGAACCGAAGTATTTACACTGAGCCTGAAGGGATCTGTTTGAATGGGTTCAATATGCTAAGCCCCTGTCATTTGAATTGGATTAAGCTCTAACTCTTATGTGGTAGCTGGAGAATTCCAGAGTCTAATTCAGGAATTCGGCACGCTTCCTTCTTCCGGGTCACATGTCAAAAGCTCCCATCATTTCCCTAGTGGTTCTGCTAGGGGGATTCTAGAATTGCAGGTACAGCAAGATACATTTAGATAAAATGAAAAACAAAAACTTAGTAACACTTTGGTTTGGTTACCAATGTACACAATTTGCTACTGGCTTATTACCTGCTTATTATTAAGATATGAACTGTTTATTAGCACTTATAAAGTATGATCATATTCTATATCTTTAATCCTACCCAAAACCTAAACGCAATGACTACCTTACTAACTAATAAGCAGCTTATTAGTAGTCTTTGGTTTATGTAGTCTTATCTAATGGGTTGTTAATAGCATGAATTGTACATCAACATAAAATGTGACCAATATTCATTCATTCATTCATTTTCATTTCGGCTTAGTCCCTTTATTAATCTGGGGTCACCACAGCGGAATGAACCGCCAACTTATCCAGCATATGTTTTACGCAGTGGATGCCCTTCCAGCTGCAACCCATCTCTGGGAAACATCCATACACACCCATTCACACTCATACACTACGGACAATTTAGCTTACCCAATTCACCTATACCGCATGTCTTTGGACTTGTGGGGGAAACCGGAGCACCCGGAGGAAACCCACGCCAACACAGGGAGAACATGCAAACTCAACATAGAAACGCCAACTGACCCAGCCGAGGCTCGAACCAGCGACCTTCTTGCTGTGAGGCGAACGTGCTATCCACTGCGCCACCGTGAGGCCCATGTGACCAATAATTTTAATGAAATATATGTAGTTAGCTCAAAAAATAATGTTTGTGTGTGTATTTAGGTCTCAAAAATATTAACTTAAAAATTTGTCTCAAAAATATTAACTTAAAGCCTCATGAATCATATATTCAGCTTCAATTATTATGAAATAATTAACTCTATCTCTTTTTTTCCATATATTTACTCTACTGAGTCATAGAAACAGTTGCTTGAACATCTATTTTCTGTATTATATGTCATTTCAGTTATAAAAACATGCGTTTTGTGTCTGTCCCATATGTTCTGGTCAACTTTGCTACATTGGTTATAAAAAGGCATGACAATCTTTAAAGCGCTGATAGAAAAAGCATGTCACTTGCTCCGAGTGATGTCACTGGAACTCTGGAAGGCACAGAGGCATCCTATTAATCTTCTCTCATTCATGTGTGCAACATTAGGACACACCAAAAGTAGATCAAATATTTGTCAACTCTGTTACTGTGATATTTTAGTGAATTTCTCATCCGGACCCTTTAGGAGGAGGATAGATATACATATTAAACTTTAGCAATCATATTAATTCTTTTCAAACCTGGTTATGGTTAGTTTTTTACTAATTTTACTATCATTAAGACTCTATTAATACATTTACTATACATGTTTTGAGTGATTTATATTTGTAATATGTTTGGTTTTGTGTGTTGGTAATAATCTTTAGTAATAACACATTTCTATGTAGTCATTTCTAGTAATGCACCAATAGATTTTCCATTTTAATTTTTTGTCCAGTACTGATATGAGCAAAATACTTTCAGCCAATTCCAATACAGATATGTCTGTTTTTTTTTATACAGTACTAATTTGTACTCCTTTTTATACATTTTTCTGAATATGGATCGGATCCATCTTCAATAGGTATTTTTGCTATTTAATATTTCCTTTAACAGCGTAACGTTTCATTTGACATATAATAGAATATACTTATTTAATAAACATGACAAATATATATGTTAATATACAAGTAATGTTGCTATATGTAAATTATAAAATGAAGGAAGTTTTTGAAAAGCACTGTATTATTCAAAAGACATTGCCTCCATGGTATTATTAACTATCTGTGTCTTTTATTATGCATCTGTATTGTTGCCGATATATAATGTATCCAATATTGTACAATAAATACCATCGACTGACACATTGGTGCATTCCTAGTAATTTCTAATAGCTAATAACTTAACGAATGAGAAACGTATCTGTACATTTAAGTGATTAAAACGTTTTTTGGTCCCACTTTATATTAGGTGGCCTTAACTAGTATGTACTTAGACTGAAATTAATCATTTGTTACAATGTATTTATGGTGTAAATACATGTTTTATATGGTACTTATGATTGATTACACTACCTGACAAAGTCTTGTCGTCGATCCAAGTTGTAAGAGCAACAAATAGTAACTTCACTTCTAGTTGATCATTTGGAAAAGTGGCAGAAGGTAGATTTTTCCCATGAATCATCTGTTGAACTGCATCCCAATCATCACAAATACTGCAGAAGACCCATTGGAACCCGCATGGACCCAAGATTCTCATAGAAATCAGTGAAGTTTGGTGAAGAAAAAAATAATGGTTTGAGGTTACATTCAGTATGGGGGTGTGTGAGAGATCTGCAGAGTGCATGGCAACATCAGCCTGAGGTGTCAAGACATTTGTGCTGCCCATTACATTACAAACCACAGGAGAGGACAATTTCTTCAGCAGGACAGCGCTCCTTCTCATACTTCAGCATCCACATCAAAGTTCCTGAAAGCAAAGAAGGTCTAGGATTGGCCAACCCAGTCACCAGACCAGAACATTATTGAGCATGTCTGGGGTAAGTAGAAGGAGGAGGCATTGAAGATGAATCCAAAGAATCTTGATGACCTCTGGAAGTCCTGCAAGAACGCTTTCTTTGCCATTCCAGATGACTTTATTAATAATTGATTTGAGTCATTGCAGAGATGTATGAATGCAGTCGTCCAAGCTCATGGGAGTCATACACAATGTTCATTCTTTTTCCACTGCACCATGACTTTATATTCTATACTGTACACTATTTCTGTTCCGTGACAAGACTTTTGTCTAATTCCTAATGAAATAATTAAAAATCAAGGTATGATCATATTTTATTTTGGTCAAATAAGCGTAATCAAGAGGCCTTTGCCTTTCATATAAGCCACTTCTGATACCAAATGATCAACTAGAAGTCAAGTTATTATTTGTTGCTAAAACTTGAATACGACAAGACTTTTGTCAAGTAGTGTATTTATCTGCATGTATTTACATTTGTAATTGTACTGTTGACCATCCCTTACACCTTTACCCACCCTTAAACCTACCCATAACATCAAACCTACCCTAACCCCACCCATATCCCACTTCAAGAGCACCAGAGTTGTTCTCCAATACATCATGAACATAGTAAGTACATTGTATTTATATTTTTGATGCAAGTACATAGTCGTTAAGGCTACCTAATATAAATTGGGACCCAAATTTTAAGTTTGATCTTGCTGGAATTATGAACTGTGTCGCAATTTCTGTCAAATTAATCACCGTATTTAATGAAGTTGTCACTCTGTCTGCAGTTTGCTGTTGTGTGTTCCTATCTGCAATACAAGGCACGTTCTTTTTAAATCTTCTGACAGAGTCTATCGTCCTCTTCTCTCCCCTTCCATGTATATTCCTAATGTGCTTGATTATGAAGGTTAGATTAACAGACTAAGCTCAGTTGCTTAGTAGTTAGCTGTGTGCCTGCAGCCTCAGAACGTGCCCTCGTGTCCAGCGTAATCTCTCTTTTTTACCTGTTATTTTAAGCCGTTTATTCAGATCGTGCTGCTGTGCAAGCGCTTTTTATGAATCCTCTTCATCCTTCCTGTTCTAGTTCTGAAGCTCTGCCCACATGCAGTAGATTTGTTCCTGTGTTTTCCATATGCTCCTAGTCAGTTTTGCAACACAGGCTCATTGGGGGTATGTGCCCAAGACTACATATTTGAGAAACCGCAAATACGTGCCCTGCCATACGTCCAGCTGCATTTTGTATCTAAAACGAATTACGCCGCTGACATCTTTTGTTTCATAGCTACTGCCTCTCATTTCCATGCCAAAAGTGCATTGCCCTCGCATGCTTTTACGATGATTTCACACTGCATTTTTAGGGGGTTTTGTTTTACCTGGTTTCTGGAACCATCCTTTACCAGACTCAATACCTGGTCCACTCCATATCCCAAGTGTGACGCTGAGATTGCTCAGTAGCTCGCCTAGTACAGTGTCACACTTGGGACGTGGAACAGACTGCCAAACTCAAACCAAAAATAAACAGCAGTGTGAAATCATGGTAAACGCAAGTGGCCATGATACGATTTTCTCTTCTTGTTTGCTTTTGGAAACATCGGTTGGGTTTAGGGAAGGGGGTTTGTGGGTCAATTGATAGCAACTGATATATACAGGACAAGCAGTTGTCATGACAAATCGAATCCTCCCTGGGAGTAAAATTAACCTAGGTTAATTAAATAGGTAAAAACACTAAAACCGAGGCAGTCATTTTGTACATTTTAAAATTTTTGCAATTTAATAACGTTGTTGAAATAAAACACACAATTAATAATTACCTGACTTTTACTAAATATGTGTATATTTTCTTTCTAACATTGTTATTTTATTAAAATTACAAAACACAAAATAGTTCTGATTATTTCTACATAGATCTACCATAGCCAACCCAGGCTCATTCTGATTACGTACCCCTAAATAAATTTCTGGAGAGAGCAAAATACGTCCCAGGAGCTACTTTTTTTTGCAGTTTTTGTTTTCACGAATCCACCAGAGGCCGCTGTGTACACTTTTTCAGATATCAAATTTCTTTCGCGATTGCAATTCGTGGCTGCTGTTCTCTCGTAAATCCACCAGAGGCCGATGTCGAATGACTGTTTAACTGGCACCGATTGACCAGCCCACCCCTTCCCTAAACCCAACCGCATTGTTTTAAAAAGTAATCCAGAAAAAAGAAAAGCCCCCCGATTTTTACCACGTTTTCAGATTTGACCACATTCTCACTCCGTTATTTACTTATTTTAATTTTTAGCTTTTGTTTTCGTCTTACCTGCTTTCTGGAACCGTTCTTCACCAGACTCAAACTCTGTTGTCGCAGTCAACTCTGATCTGTGTCTCAAATCCGCTGTACATGCCGAGCTACCATCCGATGTACATGGCGAGCTACCAGACAAACTGGTAACAGCAGGAAAGCCGTCCATACGGAGGTACGCGGTCAGCTGGTAAGCGAGAAAAGGAACGCCTCATACCGCCCTGTAGCATTCGTTTTAAAGATGAAATGCTGCCATACGTAGCTCTGTCTACATAATTTGCGATCTCCAGAAATGTATATAGGGCTACGTTTTCAGAATGAGCCTATGTTGACCATAGCGGTCCTGCTACTTTTCCCCATGATTTTATACATACATGCCTCTGTTGCCTAGCAACTTTGTGCTAACAAAAACAACTTTCTGTTGGCAAAAACATAACTTTAATTCAGGTATGTCTTTCAAAACAGCACATTCAGTGCACGAAAAAAGCCTTCTCCACTGCTTGGGAAATTGAAAATAAAAGTGAGGCGCGGACATTCACTTGTGGTCTAATTACCAAAAAGATTGTATTTTTAGTGTAATGGCTTGATTAAATATGATGACAGACATTCATGACCGTTATGTTAATTGTAGTAGTTAAAGATTTCTGGAAGTTCCAGTGTTAAAAAGTGCTTTAATGACCGTTAATTCATTCATTCGTTTTCAACCACTTTTCCGGGGCCGGGTCGTGGGGGCAGCAGTCTTAGGTGGGAACCCCAGACTTCCCTCTTCCCAGACACTTCCTCCAGCTCCTCCAGGGGGATCCTGAGGTGTTCCCAGGCCAGCCGAGAGACATAGTCCCTCCAGTGTGTCCTAGGTCTTCCCCGAGGCCTCCTCCCGGTGGGACATGCCTGGAACACCTCCCTAGGTAGGCATCCAGAACAGATGCCTGAGCCACCTCAGCTGACTTCTCTCAATGTGGAGGAGCAGCGGCTCTACTCCAAGCTCCTCCCGGGTGACAGAGCTCCTCACCCTATCTATAAGGGTGCGCTTGTATCCGAGATCTTGTCCTTTCGGTCATGACCCAAAGCTCATGACCATAGGTGAGAGTAGGAACGTAATGACCGTTAATGTATTTTAAAATTTTTGTGAAAGCTCTTTCGTACTGTTTTTGTTTTAGTTAGTGCTAGCATATCATACATCTACCGATTAGCCTGCTAGCTTATCTTGTACATAACACATTTGAACTTGCACTTCATTTGTAAGTACACAATGTTACATTTACATTTAAATATAACTTTTAGCTTTAAATACTAAATAATAGGTTTTGATCAGGCATTTAGGCTGCGAAGCGTTTTTTGTGATACAGAAATGCAAACGCAGTTCTAAAAACAATCCGCAACAGAAAAACAACAGAACAACAGGGGGGAAAAAACGCTTCGGTGGACACACAGCCTTATCCCAGTACCCCAAGCAAACCAGATTGCAGGGTGGACTCGATTTGTCCTCACACCAGCCGGCTTCTCATGGACATGTGGACACTTCTAAATGACACATATGATGAGCAAACGCGGCCCAGTAACGTATTTGAGATTGACGGAAATATACATAATGGCCTGTAGTGGATTTGTGAAAAAACACATTGAAAGCAGACGTCGCCTCGGCCACATATTTCACAGTTCCCAAAAATGTAGCCCTGGGCAGGTATCTCCAATGAGCCTGAGCTTTTAGGGTTTGATCGTGTGCTGCATTTCATTTATAAACAAGAGTATATCTCAAATGTCCCTGTTTCCCTCCTGAAGAACGCAGACTCATCCACAATGTCCAAAGTGCTCAAGGAAACAAGGGTATGTCTGCTGTTTACTGTTGCTGTTATTTCAAGCTGTGTAGTTTTGAATAGAAATTAGTATAGCGCTAGATTCTCCATAGGTTTGGTGCTATTTATAATTGTTAATAGTTTAGAAATTCAAATTCTTTTTCATGTATTTCCCAAGTGCAGACACCATTTTAAACACAATAGTTTTAATGACTAATTTATTTTGTCTTTGCCATAATGACTACATAATAATTTACTCTATATTTCGTAAGACAGCATTTAGCTTAAAGTGCAATTTAACTAGGTTAACTAGGCAAGTTAGGGTAATTAGGCAAGTCACTGTATAATGATGGTTTGTTCTGTTGACAGTCGAAAAAAAATATTGCTTAAGGGGCGAATGATATTGACCTTAAAATAGTTTAAAAAAAATTAAAAACTGCTTTTATTCTAGCCGAAATAAAAAAAATAAGACTTTCTCCAGAAGAAAAAATATTATAAGAAACACTGTGAAAAATTCCTCGCTCTATTAAACATCATTTGGGAAATATTTGAAAAAGAAATTAACAAAAGGGCTAAGAATTTTGACTTCAACTGTATAAATATAGGAAATACTGTAAAAATGTTCTGTAAAACATTAAGGGCTCTATTTTAACGATCTAGGCGCAAAGTCTAAAGCATCAAGGGCATGTCCGAATCCACTTTTGCTATTTTAAGGACAGAAAAATATGCTCTGCGCCGCGGCACATGGTCTAACAGGGTTGTGCTTATTCTCTTAATGAGTTATGGGTGTGTTTTGAGAATGTGCATTAAACCAATCAGAGTCTCATCTCCCATTCCCTTTAAGAGTCAGTTGTGTGGCGCCATGGCACATTTGCTATTTACATGGTGGACTTTGTAAGTGGAAAAACTGAACGATTCACTAGCGAGAAAACAGTTAAACAGACCATCTGCAGCGTGAGGATAAAGAATGAGCCTCCTCCATTCGACCTCTTTACTTTCTCTTTCTCTTCACTTTTTACTTTACTCCTTCACTTTCGTGGATAAGGAAACGATGTTGCACACTCCACTGAAGACATCCATAAGCCTACATAAATAATTTCATTTGTTAAGCGCAAAGATTTGTTTCAAAGCTATTTCTAAATTAAGTTCTAATTTCCAGCAAACGAATAAATGAACAATAATAACGAAGTGTGGTCCAAAAAACTGAGTTACATCCAAACACACGTCCTATGCCCCATATGGTCCAAAACCCGACAGGTGGACAAATCTAAGCTTGTTTTTAATAAAACAAATATAAATATGCATATAATAAATGCTACTAATAATAATAATAACATTATACAAAAGCAAGTTGTCATGAATAAACTGAAAAAAGCCCCCTGAGATGAAGAAGGCATGGAGGCAGTGGTTTTTATATTTATGTACAAAGTAATAATGTTTGGTATAATTGAATCCTTTTTCATTTGTAAAGATATCTGCTTTCAGCTGGTCAATGGCGCAGTCTCTTTTAGATCCTCAAAATAGCAACGCGCCAACAATGCGTCTTAACACACCTCTTTTCTAGACCGGCACACTCATGAGTCCACGAAGTTGCGCAAATGGATTTGCTATTTAAGCGACGTGGCGCAAAACGGGAAAATTAGGGTTGCGCCGGTCTGAAAATAGCAACAAATCGCGCCATACACGTCTTGCGCCTTACTGCGCCAGGTGTATGATAGGGCCCCTATATGGGTAATATAAAAAAAATTAAAAATACAAATTTCACAGAAGTGCCCTTCCAGCTGCAACCCATCACTGGGAAACATCCACACACACTCATACACTACGGACAATTTGGCTTACCCAATTCCCCTATACCTCATGCCTTTGGACTTGTGGGGGAAACCGGAGCACCCGGAGGAAACCCACACCAACACGAGGAGAACACGCAAACTCCACACAGAAATGCCAACTGACCCAGCCGAGGCTCGAACCAGCGACCTTCTTGCTGTCAGGCGAGAGTGCTATCCAATGCGTCACCACCCCCCCACCCCCCATAGCTAATTTCATGATGATAGAATTTAGATTTTTGGGTGAACTAATAGCTCCACTATTTATAGAAGCGTCATTGTTTTTCTTTGTAGCCTCAGATGTTTTGCACCATAGATTAGCATTGTATATCCTTTTAGATACATTTTTTTAAAACTAGCTGACAAAGTAATATCATTTTGTGATCAACATCACATCAGAGAGCTTGAGCTGTTTTGATTCGCATAAGAGAATTGCTGTTCTCTTCTCGTAAAACACGGAGCTTGGGGCATAATCTTTTTGTATCTTCAGAAAGAACATGTTTAAGCGTGTGTAATTGTGAAATCACACTGATGGATATGGGGAATATAATGTTCCAAACGAGCACAGTCATCCGGATATGATAAAGACATTACACACACACATGCTTTTTCTATAGTCTTCAGAACTGTTACTGTAGGTCTTTGTGGTGTTCTGGGAAAGATGAAACAATACAAATTTGACAAAATAAAAAAAAAATCACTTTAAACACAATCACACAGTCACTATTACAGCCACATCCCAGCGGTGAGATTCTC
>CAIGQW010053894.1:540201-563407 GCA_903798125.1 Danio choprae | reverse complement strand
TAGTCTTGTTGCCTTTTAGGGCTGCACGATATTGGAAAAATCTAACATTGCGATATTTTGTTGTTATATATTGCGATATGAATACAATTTCACCAGATGGCTTGAATATCTCTTTTTGGAAATAATTTATCATTTGAATCAGGTTGATTCTGTAAGATCTGCATAAAATCTAATAAACAACCCACAAGCGTAGAGAAGTACAATAAAGAAAAAGATACAATTGAAATAAACGATTAGTTTTTTTTATCGTTTTACGAGTCTAACAGCATTCGTGCAGAGTATACGAATAACAAAAATAATTCAACGGTACAATTTCTTATACCTGAATGCTTTTAAAATCATCACAGGCCTCAAAAACACGTGCAAATGCTGCATTTGAATACGAACTCAACATTGCATATCCTGCGATGTGACTATTGCGAATGATCACCGTTGCGATATCGATGCTGAAACGATATATCGTGCAGCCCTATTGCCCTTAATGACAAAAGCATGAGAGCGGCCACCTGCACGAGAGGTCAGGTGTAGAGGTCTATTACAGGACAGGACAAATTTTTTAATCCCGCTCCCGCAAGGTTTTATTCCGCACCCAACCACTCCCATATATTCAGTCTTTGTTCACCCGCTGCCCGACCTGCCCTGTTTTCAATCGTTCCCGCTAAATTTAGTTTTCAAAATCTAAAAAGAGAGAGATAACAGATAAAGCTGTAGGTTGTGCAAGGATTGTAGGCTAAATGTCAGTTTTGTTTGCCCCTTTGTGATGAGACATGAGTGCCGCCTTAAACCTGAGGTTCCAGTCTTGTGACTGCTAAAGGGTAAAACTGGGGTATTATCACATCGCACAAAGGGTATTTATTTTTCCATTTGTGTCTATGACTCATGAAAAAGACTCCCATACATCAGACTTACCTGATGTGGGTTTCCTAACAGTAAACTGACCATTTTCTAATGCAAGTTGAAGGACAGCGCATCTTCACTTTGCTCTCCCATGTTGGTAAAGCCCGCTCTGAGGACTGTTATGCAGATGATGCGCGCACAGACTGTGCGGAAAAAAAAAAGCACGTGGAGAAAGCACTAGTCATGTGTTCATCATGTGTAACAGTCATGAGCACTGGCTGTGCTGGTGGTCAATAAGAATGAGGAAATCCCAGATATGCTGTTCCGAAATAACGTTGGGACTCGGGAGCGTTATATTGTTAGACCTCCCGCTCCCGTTCCCGTTCAAATTACACCAGAGTTACCGACCGCTACCCCATTTTATTCGGACATTTATTCCCGCGCCGCAAGAAATCTGGTTGGGTCCCGCGGCTGTAATGCGGACCTCTGGACAGGTGACACATTTTGTTTGATAGATATTGGCGAATCCTCACGCATTCGTCATCAAAGGCGACGGGACTACGCAGAACTACATTCACACATACGCTGAGAACTGTTTAAGTAGGGTGTGGATTAAAGCAATATTAGTGCTACTAACATCATTGTAAATGTTCTTAGACGGAGCGATTGTTTTGCTTCACAAAACCTCAGAGTGTCATCAGGAGCCATGGCTATTGATTTGGACTCATCTGTATACTTTTATTTTTAATCGTAAAAAACACCACCATTCACTGCCATTATATGAATCACCAAGGACCACGGATTCAGCTGAAAATGAAAAAAAAAATCTTAGATGGCATGTGGATGAGTAAATACACTTTTTGGTGAACTATGTATTTACGTTGTGGGGACACTAGTGTAGCAATACCAGTACATTTTAACATTATGGGGACATTTTTTTGGTCCCCATGAGGACAACGGCTTGTAAATCAGTATGAAGTATTTGAAGTATTTTGAAAATATAAAAATGCTGAATGTTTGATGTGAGGGTTGGGTTTGGGGGTAGGGTTGGGTTGGGGTAGGGAGATAGCGTATACAGCCTGTGCAGTATAAACATCATTACGTCTATGATACGTCCCCATAAAGATACAGTGGTGTGATGTTTGCCCTCTTATTAATTTCTTATTTTTAGTATGTTTGTTACACTTTAATGTTTCAGATCATCAAGCAAATTTAAATATTAGACAAAGATAAGACAAGTAAACACATCATGCAGTTTTGATTGTTAATGAAAACCATATACAAAACTGCATAGGCCTGTGTGGAAAAGGTTTGGTGCTGTTTTGCTGCTTCAGGGCCTGGACGACTTGCTGTGATAAATGGAACCATGAATTCTGCTGTGTACCAAAATATGATGAAGGAAAATGCCCGGTCATCTGTTAGTGACCTCGAGCTAAAGCAAACTTAGGATCTGCTGCAGGACAATGATCCAAAGCACACCAGCAACTCCACTTCTGAATGGCTAAAGAAAAACAAAATGAAGACTTTGGAGTGGCCCAGTCAAAGTCCTGATCCGAATCCAATTGAGATGCTGTGACATGACCTTAAAAAGGCGGTTCATGCTCAAAAACACTCCAGTGTGGCTGAATTACAGCAATTCTGCAAAGATGAGTGGGCCAAAATTCCTCCACAGCGCTGGAACAGACTCATTGCAAGTTATGGAAAATGCTTGATTGTTGCTGCTAAGAGTGGCCCAACCAGTTATTAGGTTTAGGGGGCAAACACTTTTTCACACAGGGCTATGTAGTTTTGTATTTAGTTTTCCCCTTAGTAATAAAAACCTTCATTTCAAAACTGCATGATGTGCTTATGTTATCTTTGACTAATATTGACATTTGTTTGATGATCTGAAACAATAAAGTCTGACACACATGCAAAAAAATAAGAAATGAGTAAACACAATCACAGTAAACACTTTTTACACCACTGTACCTGTACACATATGTGTGTGTGTGTGTGTGTGTGTGTGTGTGTGTGTGTGTGTGTGTGTGTGTGTGTGTGTGTGTGTGTGTGTGTGTGTGTGTGTGTGTGTGTGTGTGTGTGTGCTGGTTTTGGTGATTTACAAGGACAAATTTGTATAATGACATGGGTATGACCTAGGTATTACAACGTTGAGGTGGTTTATGAGGACATCACTTGTGTCCTCGTAATTCAAAAATGTTTAAAAATCCTACTTAACAGGGTCTTTTGGAATTCAATATTCCCCAGATGTTTTCTGTGAGTGTGAGGGTTGAGTTTAGGGGTAGGATGGGGGAATGTGATATAATAAGCCAATTTTACAGTATAAAATACATTAAGCCTATGGAGAGTCCTCGTTAATCACCAATACCAATGACCAATCACAGTCATATCTGTTGAGAATGTAAACACAATGGCACTCAAATGTTAATGGGAAACATATAGGTTTTAATTTTTTTTGTATTGATTGGTGCCGAAGCCAATACTTTTGACAACCCTACAATAGAGCTTACTATATGTTTAAAGCTATTATAGCATAAGTCTCCAAAATGTGTGCATGTGTGTTTGTGTGTAGTGAGAGAGAGTTTCTTTAGTCAGTGTAAATAACAAAAATGGGTCAATTGTATTTGTAAAGCCATTTTTTAAAATAGTTTTTTGTGATCTTGCTGTTTTGTGATCAGGACTAAGGCTCTGGTGTTGGAGCTGCTGGCTGCCGTGTGTCTGGTTCGAGGAGGTCATGAGATCATTCTCTCTGCCTTTGATCATTTTAAAGAGGTACACACACACACTAAAAGCCCTTCTCTCACACTGCGATTTCAGCCACGATTTGGTCGTCTGAGACTAATTTTAGCAAATCCTATAAAATTCCTGTAATCATAGGCTAAAATCTGTGGTCATTGATTGTTGGTTTCACATGTTCACCATCAGCCGCTTGATGGCGGTCGTAATCAGATTGTCCCTTCAATGAATTTCTGGCAGTGTCAGAACGTTTCAGATACTTTACTGCAGTGTGATTAAGCAGCGACGAGCGTCAAACCAAAAACCAACTTCAACTTCATCATGTGAAGAAGTCCAGTTGTTTTTTCTGGTTTTATTATTGAGGCAGCCTGTGAGGAAAATTAGTGCTACAGCCATGAGTTGTTATTATTACAGATAATGAAAGTGTCACGAATGGATGATGCCAAACTCTGGGTGAGTTTTCTTGCGTGTCCGTGTTTGGCGCGTCTTCGTTGTCGTTCAGTCTGACATTATGACAACGGAGATCTTACAGTGTGACGTGGGAATCATGTTCCTGCAGTCTGACATGCTGCAGTTGTTTGAGATGATTTAAAATCACACAACCTGAGCCGGGCTGAATTCTGTACTTCAAATTCCTGATGCAAAATCATGGCCATTAACTCAACACTTTAATGTAATGTAATGTGTATTTATATAGCGCATTTATTGTGTATGGCCATACACCCAAAGCGCTTCACAATCATGAGGGGGAAGGGAGGTTCTCTCGACACCACCACCAGTGTGCAGCATCCACTTGGATGATGCGACGGCAGCCACAGGAAAACGGCACCCGTGCGCTCACCACACACCAGCTATTGGTGGACTAGAGAGACAGTGATAGAGCCAATTCGGTGGATGGGGATGATTAAGAGGCCATGATTGGTAAGGGCCAATGGAGGGAATTCGACCAGGACACCCTTACTCTTTATGAGAAGTGTCATGGGATTTTTAATGACCACAGAGACTCAGGACCTCGGTTTAACATCTAATCAGAAAGAGTCCCTTTCACTATACTGGGGCATTAGGACTCACACAGACCTCAGGTTGAGCGCCCCTGTTCTGGCCTCACTAACACCACTTCCAAAAACAACCTAGTGTTTCCCATGTGGTGTCCCATCCACATACTGACCAGGCTTAGCCCTGCAGCAGCAACACTGCTGCAGATAGTATAATTATAGAAGCCCAATCACAGTTTCATCGCTCATTGATAGTTTAATTGATGTGAGATGTGTACACACATTTGAGTTCAGTGGATATAGAAACACACACCTGCAAAGCCAGGCTGGTCTCACGAGGAAACGCAACTATTTTACGTATTGTCAGTTTAGTGGCTAATTCGTACACATTCATATGAGTTCAGTTGTATGAAAAAGTATGAAACCCCACCCTTAAACCCAACGGTCATTGGGGGATGAGCAAATCATACTGAATTGTACGAATGAGATCATACATTCATACGAATTAGCCACTAAATCACAAAGTTACGAATTGCCGTTGGATAATATATCATAGTTGTAACACCTCGTTGCGAGAAGACATGATGAGACGGAACACGGAATTAAACAAAAGACGGATTTATTAACAGACACTTACGGGTTACAAACTGGATGATACACTGAACAGGCAGACGGGACAACGACGATGAGACAAGACAAAACAAAATACCGGACAACGAAGGACACTGACGGAAGGGTATAAATAGACAGGAGGATGATTAAACTAATGACACACAAGGGATGAACACAGGTGGGATGAATTGACACTGACGATGGCGGGAAAGACAGGACAAAGGGATCACATGATGACAACAACATCACATGACACGACAGAACACTGACAATAGTATATCAATTTGTTTAGTGGAAAAATCACAATTATATTTTATCCATAGCTATTCTTGGGAACAGATCAATGTAGTGTTGTTTTTGTCCTAACGGGATGAATGGTGAAATAAATTGAACTACTGCATTGAGGGTTTTTTTAAATGTCACAGAACTCAGTGGAGCCAGAAAAGGATTAGGGTGGCATCAAAATCTCATTTCATTTTCTCTTGACATTCTTTTAACGTTCTCTCTCAATGCATGAGCTCTTTTATTGCTTTACAGGTGTGTTCAGAAGACCAGCGCTTTGAGAAGCTCATGGAGTACTTCAAGAATGAAGACAATAACATTGACTTCATGGTTTGTGTGACTCCAATATGCTAACATTTCTTTCTTTTCTTTTTAAATACATGACACTTAGGGGTGTAATATATGGACATATGGACTCCATTTACTACTGGCTTATTACCTGCCTATTATAAAGATATTAACTGTTTATTAGCACTTATTATTTTACATCCCTAGTCCTACGCAATACCTAAACCCAAGTGCTACATTACTACTACTAATAATAAGCAGGTAATTAGTAGTTTATTGAGCTCAAGGTCTTAATGTTAATGGTTAATGGTTTGTTGCTAGCAGGAACTGTACATTTAAAATGAAGTACTTTTGATTTTCATGGTTTAAAACGGTGGTGTGTTTTGTCTTACAGGTCGCCTGCATGCAGTTTATAAACATTGTGGTTCATTCAGTGGAAGACATGAATTTTCGAGTGCACTTACAGTATGACTTCACAAAGCTGGGTCTGGATGAATATCTGGACGTGAGTATGAACGTGCTTGCTTTGACGTCCAGTATCACTTGCAGGACGTCCCGTCACTCTGTCTCTCCCTCTCACTATAGAAGCTGAAGCACACCGAGAGCGATAAACTGCACGTGCAGATTCAAGCGTACCTGGATAACGTGTTCGATGTCGGGGCTCTTTTAGAGGACGCAGAAACCAAAAACGCAGCGCTGGAGAGGGTGGAGGAACTAGAGGAGAACATGTCTCATGTTAGTATTGTACTTTCATCATGTAACGGCCAAAACATGTTGTACATTTAGCAAAGCATATATTATAGTGGAATTAACAGTTTGTCAGCGACTACGTTTACATGGACGTCAATAATTCAAATGTTTTAACTTAATCTGAGGACAATAATAGGATTACGGTGTTTACATGTCTGTACTTCACTTCAATAATCTGATTGAAATAGGAATACGCCACATGTCTTAATTCTATTTCTGTTTATTTTCGATTATGAATTTAGTTGGATTAAGGTAATCAAAAATCGCTGTTTACATGGTAGACTCTTAATCAGAGTATTGTCTTAATCATATTAAAATTGGAGTATTGATATCCATGTAAACCTATCATTCATTCATTTTCCTTCGGCTTAGTCCCTTTATTCATCAGGGGTCGTCACAGCGGAATGAACCGGCAACTTATCCAGCATATGTTTTACACAGTGGATGCCTTTCCAGCTGCAACCCAGTACTGGGAAACATCCATAGACTCATTCACACACACATACACTACGGACAGTTTAGCTTATCCAATGCACCTATAGCACATGTCTTTGTGGGGTAAACCGGAGCACCCGGAGGAAACCCATGCCAACACGGAAAGAACATGCAAACTCCACACAGAAATGCCAACTCACCTAGTCGAGGCTCGAACCAGCGACCTTCTTGCTGTGAGGCGACAGTTTACAATGTAGGAAAAACAAATCCTATGGAAGTCAATGGTTACCAGCTTTCTTCAAAATACCTTCTTTTGGGTTAAGCAGAGAATGAAACTCTTAAAGGTTTGGATTAAGTTAAGGGCGAATAAATAAAGACAACTTTCAATTTTGGCCCAACTATCCCTTTAATAGTGAAATATGATAGGACTACATTATACATCTAGGTTGACCTTTGTCTCTTTGTAACAGTTGGTCCATCTGGCCAAATTCCTAACCTGGAGTAATTTCCTCATTAGTGAGGGACTGATTTTTACAGCGTACTGCATAAGAACATACTGTACATTCTCAATACACTGTAAAAAATTCCACATTTTGTGATTCGCAAGTGTTTTCCGTTTATTTATGGTTGTGAATTGCATTTTGGGAACTTAATCTCTGCTCTGTCAACTTTTGATGTTGAAAATCCAACTTTACAGTTGACAAAGTGACTTTTAGTGACATTTTAGAGAGAAATAAGTCTGTAAAATAACAGAAAATGCACTCGCAGTTGATTACAAGGCCAATATATAACTTTCAACTATTAAAAATGTTAATAAAAGTCATTTTTATAATGCAATTCAAAAGCACAAATAAATGGGGGGAAATAAAACCATGAATCACAACAAAAACCCAAAAAACAGAAAATCACTAATTTATGGATATTTTTACAGTGCAGGGTAGTAAAGAATGCTTACATCCCATTATGTGATGTGATTAGTGATTCAGTGTGAATGAATGTGAATCAGTGCATGCCTTCACTGCAACTCAAACCCTGTATTAGTTCCATTCTTTACAGTTTGTCATGTAGGCTGTTCTTTTCTGTCATGACTCTTTTTTTGTCTTCAGCTGATTTACTGACTGAGTGATTCTTGTTTGTGGTTTTCTAGCTGACGGAGAAGTTACAGGACACCGAGAATGAGGCAATGGCAAAAATTGTTGAGCTGGAGAAACAACTCATGCAAAGAAATAAAGAGCTGGACTCTCTTCGGGTAAAAGATGCATCCTTACATCCACTACTACTCTTGAGTTGACTATATTGGAGCTTTTCTATAGGTACTACAATAATTTAAGGAACAAACATTACCACGATACTAGAAAATATCAATAAAATATAAGTATCTGCTTAATAAATCATGACGTATGGAATACTGTTTCACAGACACCAATATTTTAACCATTTATGAAAAATTAATAACTTTCTGGCCATCTAATATTAGGCATGGATATATATATATTGTGATTTTCGAAAAGTATTACATCGCTTTGTATACGTTCATTATAGCGCTTGGACCCGGAAGCCGCTTCGTGTGACGTCACACTTAACAAGCGGATTGGTATCATTTAACTTTTAATAAGTTCCTGTTTATATACTAGGCACCTATAATTATGATAACTGGGTAATAACCAGATGCTAATGCTAAACCAAAACATTATCCTGTTACAATTCTGTATATGACTCGTTACTTTCTTCTGTAGGTGTATATATACTGTAAAATAAAGTAAAGCATCTTTCTTTCTGTACTCAACTTGACCATTGCCGTTTGAAACAAGAAAAACAGAACTTTTATATTTTAATTACATTATATTACATTTAGTCAATTATCAGGGATCAGAACAAGGACAATAGAAGCAATCAAACCAACAATACTCATAGCATTAGTAGGTGTGAGCAGTCCAGCTGATGAGCTAGTGCTAATGCAATGGAAATGTCAAATGTGTTTGCTGCATTTACTGTTCATATAGCCAGTTTGGGGAATTTGCTAACTTTGATTCCTGCTTCAACTTGTACTCCCTTTTTTCAGGACGTCTATAAAGATGCTAACTCTCAGGTGCACACTCTGCGGCGGATGGTGAAGGAGAAGGACGAGGCCATTCAGAGGCAGTGCAACCTGGAGAAGAAGATCCATGAGCTGGAGAAACAGGGGACCATTAAGATCCAGAAGAAAGGAGATGGAGACATAGCCATCCTGACATCTCCTCCACAGGGGAACGGGCATCTTACTGGGTTAGAAGGCATCGCTGGGGTGTCCAGTGGGAGTGTGGTCAGTCACGGAGGTGTGGCTAATGGCGTAGCACATGGCATGCACATTTCTGATCCTTCACTACCCTTTCCTCCTCCTCCTCCTCCTCCTTCTTCTGTTCCAGCAACAGGTGAGTGATTCTAATGGTTGTTTAATGCAAAAGTACATTTCTGATCCTGGCAGCCAGTCGGACTTTAGATCAGGGGTGCTCAAACTCGGTCCTGGAGGGCCAATGTCCTGCAGAGTTTAGCTCCAACTTGCTTTAACACACCTACCAGGACGTTTCTAGTATGCTAATAATAATAATAATAATAATAATTCCTTACATTTATATAGCGCTTTTCTGGACACTCAAAGCACTTTACACATGGGGGGGGGGTCTCCTCATCCACCACCAGTGTGCAGCATCCACCTGGATGATGCGACGGCAGCCATATTGTGCCAGACAAACACACCAGCTGATTGGTGGAGAGGAGACAGCCAATTATGATATGACCCTACTCTACGGTTTAACATCTCATCCGAAAGAGTCCCCATCAATATACTGGGGTGTTAGGACCCACACAAACCACAGGTCTCACTAACACCACTTCTGACAGCAGCCTAGCTTTCCCATGTGGTCTTCCATCTAGGCGCAGCCCTGCTTAGCTTCAGTGGGCGACCATGTGAGAGTTGCAGAGAGCTAGCTGCCGGCACACTAGTTAGGGTTGTTGCTAGAAGGGATACAGCTGCGGTCAGAAGTTAACGAGAATTATTCTTATCATTTATTAAATTATCCATTAATGTGTTTTTTATTAATGTCTACCCCAACCCTAAACCCAACCATCACAGTAATGTAAAAACAGTAGCTACACTGAGTATTATTCATATTATTTATTAAACTACCCATTAAATTGTATTTGATTAACATCTACCACTAACCCAACCCTCACAGTAATATAAACATATGAATTATTGTTGTACAGTGCCACAAAAATTATGCCATATTGTTGTGAGTATCCATAACTGTATCCTATCTAGACTTTACCATTGGTTAGAGCTTGATAAGCTGGTTCAGGTGTGTTTGATTGGGGTTGGAGCTTAACTCCGGTGTCCCTCCAGGACTGAGTTTGGCACAGCTTATTCTGGTCAACTCCCCACCTTGACTCATTGGGAAAGAAATGGTGAATGGTGGCCAAAGTTATTACAACTCCTGGCAGATCTGAAAATACTGACCTTTTCTGCCTAAGACACATGGTTTCATTTCATGATGTTCATGAAACATGCTGATGATTGCACTCAAATGTAGCACATTTTGAAGATTGCGCAACAGATTTCAGATGGAGTGAGTCATACTGTTTTTATCCACCTGTAACTGTAATATTTGGTTTGTCCACACCTCTCTGACAGTGTCGGTATATTTCCTGAGAACTTCAACAGGAATGTTCTCCATGGTTTCTGCAACCAAAGCCAAAGACTTTCCTTTGAATTCTGTGAGGAAACATGACAGTGACATAAGCTTAGCTTGTTTTTTATAAGAAAAATGACCTAAATCTCCTTTTGCTCAAAATGGTTGCCAAAATTGTTGCCAATCGTCCCTCGCATAAAATTCAAAGCACTGTAATTTGGCTACAAAGCAATCACTGACTCTGCATTTCTTTACCTAGATTTTCTAGTTGCCCAAATCAGAGCTCTGTGCTCTGTGAGGTGTGGTCAAAAAAACGAGTTATATCCAAACACACGTCCTATGCCCCAAAACCCGAACTAGTTTTTATTAAAACAAATATAAATATGCATATAATAAATAATACTACTAATAATAACATTATACAAAAGCAAACTGTCATGAAAAAACTAAAAAAAGCCCCCTGAGATGAAGAAGGCATGGAGGCATTTTATATTTATGTAGAAACTAAAAGTTTTTTGTAACATTTTAATCCTTAAATTGTTTTTTTTTTCATATGCAAAGATATTTGTGTATTGCTGTACAACCTGTGTATTAAGCAATGTTTATGCGTTTGGACTCACATAGGCGCACAGCTAACACGCTCTGCGCTGGACTTTAGACCAGGACTCTAGAGCAGCTTTTAGTTGGTCAATGGTGCAGTCTATTTCAGTTCCTCAAAATAGCAATGCGCCAACAATATGCTTTAACACACCTCCTTTTCAGACCAGCACACCCATGAGTCCACTAAGTGGCGCAGATAGATTTGCTATTTAAGCAACGTGGCGCAAAACGTGAAAATTACAGCTGCGCCGGTCTGAAAATAGCAACAAATCACGCCATACACGTCTTGCGCCTTACTGCGCCGTGTGTATGATAGGGCCCTAGATTTATTTCTAAAATAAAAGCCGAGCTTCAGTTTCAGCTTCCTAATCACATTAGCAATGTGTACATTAAATAAAAGGTTATCATCAATCCAGATACCTGAGTACTTGCAAGAAGTTACCCTTTCAATTGTTTTTCCATCAGATGTAAAAATACTAAAATGATCAAATACTCGTGCCTGAGCTTTTGAAAACAACAACAACAACATAAACGTATACATTTTCATAAATTTAACATAATTTTCTTTAAAGAAAATGGAACTCTTCCTTCACAAACCCAAAAAAGTGAGTCTTGTAAGGACTTTAACACTGCGAGTATAGAGAGATTGTTGTTCGTTATCATCCCGAGCTCCTCTACGTAAACTAATCTCGTTGTCATCACTTTTCTACTGTTATACATGGGTAAAGGCTGCCGTAAATATTGAGTTGGAACGTAGCGTTACATTTAATCTTTCAGTGGTGCAACAAAAAAAATCTTCGTCACAACTAGGCTATGTTTTAACCTATGCACTGCTAGTGAAACAGGCCCCAGGGTCACAAATCAATAACTAAATGGATTTAGTGTTATAAAACAAAACTCACATTCTGCCCTATTGTTTTATTTTTACAGTACTAAATGGTCCATCTGTAGTTCCAGCACCAGCTCCTACCCCTCCCCCTCCCCCTCCTCCACCTCCTCCTCCTCCTCTTCCTGTGGATATATCTGCCCCCATGCCCCCTCCACCACCCCCCATGGCTCCTCCACTTCCTGGCTGTGGATCGCCCACCGTCATCATGAACTCAGGATTGGCAGGTAACAGAAGCTGCTCCACACTACAGACAAAACCTTAACAATCACAGGATCAAAATATGATTCAGAATACGAGAACAGCCTGCCACAAGAAGAAAGAACACCCACTGATTTAGACTGAGATATGCCGCAAGCCTCTTAGTGTTAAAAACACTGAAGTATTATAAGCAGAAGTTTGTATTTAAAGTTCACGCATCGCTTCAGAATAGCTGCGGGTCTCTGGAGCCACAGGTACACTGCATGTTCACTGAGGCGAATGATAACAATCATCACAGCTCAAGCTGTTTGTGTGCTTTCCGGAGCAGGTTTAATGTCTGAACAAGCTCAAGTGATTAACCTCTATTCTGCTGAAGTCATAATCTTGGCTCCACGATCAGATCACTTGAAACGTCTTTCTGTTTCAACACACTGACCGACTTCTGTTGATTATGTAAAGCGTAGTAGTTTTTAAATACTTCTGCCCAAAAATATATATTACAAAAACTATATTACACAACACTATCACACTGTTCTAATCACTTTAAAGGGTAATTTTACAGACAAAAAACCTTAAATACTCAGCCTCATGTTGTTGCAACTCCCTTAGACCTTCATTTGTCCGTCAGAATACGAATTAAGATATTTTAGATGTAATCCAGGAGCTCTCTCGTCCTCCATAGACGGCAACGGTTAAGAGACGTTCAAAGAAATAGAACCAAAAACATTCTCGAAAACGTACATGTGGTTCAACTGTAATCATACGAAGCACAATAAAGAATTTTGTCTGTAAATATGACCTTTAACTTCTCTCCCGTGTCAGCGTGTTAGATGCGCGTTTACTATGGGAAGTATTGCCATTGGAGTCAACAGTGCAACACTCAAACATCATCTTGTCCGTAGTAAATGTGCACCCAGATCTGATGCGAAAGACACTGGCGAAGTAATTTTTACTGTTTATTTGGTGCACAAATGTGTTCTTGGAGCTTCACATGATTACAGTTGAAGTCACATGGAATGTTTTGACTATGTGTTTGTCTCGTAGCTGACTATAGAGGGTCGGAGAACTCTTGGATTCCATCTAAAATATCCTAATTTGTGTTTTGAATATGAATGAAGGTCCCAAGTGATTGAAACAACATATGATGAATGACATGTCAATGAATAATCAATGAAATTGTCATTTTTGGGTGAACTAACCCTTTAATAGTGCTTTAATGCAGTTACTTATTGGAGTTTTAATGGAGCAAACACTATGATAGATAATAATGTTAGTAAAAAAAAAAAATGAACATCTTTGTCATTTTAATATTTTAGACCTTAGCAATATTAGCGATGATGATAATAATAATAATACTAAAATCAATGTTTAAGGGGCCGATTACACCGAACGCGTTTTTTTTGCGTTGAGAGGCGCCTTTTTTGAATAATTTACTAACGGCGGCGAGTGTTTTGCGCGCTGCTTATGCGTCCTGTGCGACTTGCGTTTTAACTGCCTGCTGAGCCTCGCTATGGGATCAAATTCCCGTTTAAAGTATCGTGGTTGTGGATAGAAAAGTAATCCCGCGACACTTTAGGCGGGAATTTGATCCCATACCTCACGTTTTTGCCGTTGCGCGCTGAGCGCTAGCAGTAAAGTCAACTCTGACCGGTAAAAGCACGTTAAGTCATGTATGACTTCACAAATCTTGAATATCACAATATTCCAGAGACCTTCTTGCTGTGAGGCGATTCTGCTACTGACTGCGCCACCGTGCTGCCAGTATAGTATAGTATAGTATAGTATAGTATTATAGGGTTATAAATGGTTAAGTTGTGTAGCTCCTGAAGAGTAGAATTAAACTAAAGTTCATCTGAGTGGAGTTTATATTTTAGTTTGGGCTTAATTACATTATCATCACATTAATTACCTCAGTTACATTTTTAAAAGTGATAGAAATCGGAATCAGTGTGTTGGATGTGCGTTTACTACAGGAATTATGATGTCTTGCCATTGGAGTCAACAGTGCGACACTCAAGCATCATAGTGTCCATCTGATATGAATATTAGTATAGTATAGTATATTTCCACTGCATATGGCAACCATTATCAATATGGTGTTTAGTAAAGGGTTAAGTTGCGTAGCTCCTGAAGAGTAGAATTAAATTTAAGTTAAACTGAGTGGAGTTTATATTTTAGTTTGGGCTTAATTACATCATCATTACATTAGTTACCTTACTTTTTCGGCGTGTAAGTAATTTCAACGCTAAACCTGATATTCCCAATGAAATGATTCCGTGTATTTCGGAATTTCAATGGAAATGTCTTGTGCAGGACAGCACAGATCAAATCTTAGGATTCAGGAGTTTTGCTGTCTGCTCATAACCACCTTTTTTTCTCCTTTCTTCTTCATGTCTGCTCTACCTTTTGTATTGCCATAGAGGGACCCATCAAACTGTACTGTAGGTTTGCTGTGTTATGTTGTATGTGCTTAGTTCTTTGTGTGTGTGTTTGTGTGTGTGTTAGTATGCGGTCATGGTATTTTAGTCTGTAGATAGCACTTCTGTAATCTTGATCTGACAGTGTAGAAGTCGCATAGCTGGATATTCCACTTGAAACTGAGCATGAGAAACCAGAGAGGAACGTTCTTTAAACCTTGCTTATATCGAGTTCAGCAAAAAGCAGGACTGTAAAGCCTATGAGAGCACATGTTCCATGACATCTAAGCTCTCACTCTTACCCTCTTACCCAGTGGACCAAATCCCTGTTTCCACAAGTCAAGCCATCAACCGCAACCTCATGGAAAACAAAACTACATTTCACATCGACTCAATATCTACATCCCCATTTGCCATTAAGTTGCTATTAAGGATTGTACGGTATAAAAAAATATCCGTAAATGAACAATTTTCTGCATTTTGTGATTCATATTTTTACTTCCCCCTGTTTATTTATGCTTTTGCATTGCATTGTGGGAGCTTGATCTTTCTTACAACAACTTTTAACCCTGAAAAGTTGGAAAAGGTGACATTTATGAACATTTTTCATAGTTTAAAGTGATATGTTGTCTGGGTTTGTGTTGCATATTACGCTACAAAAACCTTGTAATAATGTGCCAGTACATTTTTTGTTATGTTACAGGCTTATTTCTCTATATATACAACTCTGTAGAGTTGAATGTTCAACATTAAAAGTCAACATAGCAGATATTAAGTTCCCATAATACAATCCACAACGGTAAATAAACAGAAAACCAACATAGAAACGTAGCCCTGAAAACGTAGCCCTATATACATTTCCGGAGATCGCAAATTATGTAGCCGGCGGTACGTATGGCTGCATTTCGTCTTTAAAACAAACACTACAGGCTGGTATGACGCCGTTCCTTTTCGCGCTTACCAGCTGACCGCTTACCTTCATATGGACAGCTTTCCCGCTGTTACCAGTTTGTCCAGTTAGCTCACCACGTACGTCAGTGGACTTGAGACGCAAAGAGGACTTGATCATGACGACGGGGTTTAAGTCCTGTGAAGAACAGTTCCAGAAAGCAGGTAAGACAAAAACAAAAGCCAAAAAAAAAAATAGACAAGTAAATAACAGGGTGAGAATGTGGTAAAATCTGAAAACATGGTAAAAAGCAGGCTGCTTTTCTGCTTTTGAAAACACTGTCGGTTGGGTTTAGCAAAGTGGGTGGGTACTGGTCAATCGGTGCTTTTAAAAACACTATCGGTTGGGTTTAGGGAAAGAGGAGGTGGGTCAGTTGATCGGCCTCTGGTGGATTTACGTGGTAACAGCAGGCACGAATGGCACTCGTGAGAGAAATTTAAGATTTAAAAAGCTTACACAGCGGCCTCTGGTGGATTTACATAAGAACAGCAGGCGCAAATGGCACTCGTGAGAGAAATTTAAGATTTAAAAAGCTTACACAGCGGCCTCTGGTGGATTTACATAAGAACAGCAGGCGCGAATGGCACTTGCAAGAGAAATTTGAGATTAAAAAAAGCGTACACAGTGGTGGATTTGTGAAAACAAAAACTGCTAAATAAACGTATCTCCTGGGACGTATTTTGCTCTCTCCAGAAATGTATATAGCGGTACGTAATTAGAATGAGCCTGGGTTGCAGAAAACACTTGTGGATCTCAAAAAAAAGGAAAATGTAAATTAACATTTGTTTTAACAGTGTAGAACTCCAGTAAACAAACTATTCTAGAAGTTTCACTAAGAGCACAAATGTTTATTCAATATTTTATTCAATATATATATATATTCATTCATTCATTTTCATTTCGGCTTAGTCCCTTTATTAATCTGGGGTCGCCACAGCGGAATGAACCGCCAACTTATCCAGTATATGTTTTACGCAGCGGATGCCCTTCCAGCTGCAACCCATCACTGGGAAACATCTACACACACCCATTCACACACATACACTATGGACAATTTAGCCTACCCAATTCACCTATAGCGCATGTCTTTGGACTTGTGGGGGAAACCGGAGCACCCGGAGGAAACCCACACAAACACGGGGAGAACATGCAAACTCCACACAGAAACGCCAACTGACCCAGCCGAGGCTCGAACCAGCGACCTTCTTGCTGTGAGGCGAACGTGCTACCCACTGCGCCACCGTGAGGCCTGTCGTCCAAATGATTTGCCTAATTAACCTAATTAACCTAGTAAAGCCTTTAAATTGCACTTTAAGCTGATTAGTAGTATGCTGCAAAATGATTAGTAAAATATTATGCACTGCCGTCATGGCAAAGACATAACAACTTAGAAATTAGTTAATAAACTATATACATATATATTAACAATTGTTCTCTGTTAAACAGCACTTGGGAAATATTTGAAAGAATTAAAATTTCACAGGACTAAACATTTTGTATAGTAAAGGAGAAATTAAATGTTTTTGTGATCATTTTCTTGGGATCGTCATTGCAGAAAAACAGTCTGAAGTGCTGACTGATAAACTAAAGGCCATTAATTACCTTATTAATGACATATCCCACGTAAATATAGGTTAATATAATGTTAATATCGTCATTAGTAGCATAAAAACATGAATATTAGTTGAAGTGTCACTTTCGAAATCATAATTCTTAATGTGAACTTTTCTAATCTACTGTTACAATGACTTTCAATCAACTGCTGGCAAGATTCAGCATTTAGTTTTGCTCAGAACCGAATGGAATCTTCATCATAAGGCAGTGCGACTAAAATACCATGCCTGCTGTGTGAACATGTGCTTGACTGTGTTGTTTTTGCATGTTGAAACAGTGTGTCGTGCCGTTACAAGAAACCGATTGTAAGATAAGGTCCTAGTTGCGTCAATTCAGGAATGCTTTAACGGACACTGAAGGTTTTTTTCTCCTTTGTTTGATCACAATCTCTGCACGACCTAATATCACACGATCATGCTACCCACAGTCCTCGGCTGGGCTGAGACACGGGCTAGCTCAAACTCTTTTTGTAGCCTTGCTTAAAGATTAACATCACAGGTTTTTATTTTAGCCTCCAGCATTGCGATCCTCATTTGAGTCAGTCATTAACTGGATCAGTTTGGATTTTTTGGTGAAGCACTGTATGAAGCAAAGTCCAGCTTTTGACTCATTCTCTAACTAAGAAGCTGTTTGAGTCACATCCTCATAGTTTAAAGCCAAGAACAGCCGTGAGTGTTTCTCGATGGCTCATTGCATAAACAATGCTCTGTTTAATTGCTCAAATGTGCCCTCTAATACACTATAAAAAGCCATTAGTTGACTTTACTTAGAAGAAGTGATCAGTAGGGGTGTAACGGTACATGTACTCTAGGGATGGGAATATTTAGGGACTTCACAGTCCGATCCCATTCTGATTCTGCGCTTGATGATTCATTCATTCATTCATTTTCATTTCGGCTTAGTCCCTTTATTATTAATCCAGGGTCGCCACAGCAGAATGAACCGCCAATTTATCCAGCATATGTTTTACACAGCGGATGCCCTTCCAGCTGCAACCCATCACTGGAAAACACCCATACACACTCATTCACACAAATACACTACGAACAATGTATTTATTCAAGCGCATGTCTTTGGACTGTGGGGGAAACTGGAGCACCCGGAGGAAACCCACGCCAACACTGGGAGAACATGCAAACCCCACACAGAAATGCCAACTGACGTAGGCGGGACTCGAACCAGCGACCTTCTTGCTGTGAGGCGACAGTGCTAACCACTGAGCCACCGTGTCGCCCTGTTGCCTTGACTTTTTGCCATTCAAGTTTTTACAGTGAAGCAATTCATGCTGTTTTTAGAGGATTCGGATCTGAGTTGCAATTGCATCACCTTCTTCTTCTGAGGCTGGTTCTTTTGTTGATCTTTACTCCCTGACCACACATTTCCCTTTATTTACCACGAAATACTGTACGATCACTGAGGTAAATGCACCCTGTATGTGTCTGCTGCTCACCATCCAGCTCCGCATCACCGCATGCTGTTGCGCTTGTGTCATTTGCATGATCATAACATGCTCTTTGTGTCATGTTGTGTAGCTGTGAAAATCAAGAAGCCCATCAAGACGAAGTTCCGCATGCCGGTGTTCAACTGGGTGGCGCTGAAACCCAATCAGATCAATGGCACCGTCTTCAACGAGATCGACGATGAAAGAATACTGGAGGTGAGACAGACGCAGGTTTAATTTAGTTAGTAGTCCACCATCGTCTATTTTGTGTTTCGCACAATGCATAATTCTTATCATATTAGTATTAATACACAGTTGAAGCCAAAATGTTTCATTTGGATTCTTTTTCAAATATTTCCTAAGCGATGTTTAACGGAGAGATGTTTTAAACACATTTTTAAACATAATAGTCATTTCTGTGAACTCATTTATTTTGTTTTTGCTGTTATGACAGTGCATAATATTTAACAAGACACTAGTATTCAGCCTAAAGTGCAATTTAAAGACTTTTATTTTATTATTATTATTTTAAAATTATTTTATTTTTGGCTTAGTCCCTTTATTAATCTGGGGTCGCCACAGCGGAATGAACCGCCAATTTATCCAGCATATGTTTTTACGCAGCGAATGCCCTTCCAGCCACAACCCATCACTGGGAAACATCCATACACACTCATTCACACACATACACTATGGACAATTTAGATTACCCAATTCACCTGTAATGCATGTCTTTGGACTTGTGGGGGAAACCGGAGCACCCGGAGGAAACCCACGCCAACACGGGGAGAACATGCAAACTCCACACAGAAACGCCAACTGACCCAGCCGGGGCTCTAACCAGCGACCTTCTTGCTGTGAGGCGATTGTGCTACCCACTGCGCCACCGCGTCGCCCCTGTTTAAAATTAAATAAAATAATTAAGGCATTAAGGAAAACATTCATTCATTCATTTTCTTTTCGGCTTAGTCCCTTTATTAATCTGTGGTCGCCACAGCGGAATGAACCGCCAACTTATCCAGCATATGTTCTACGCAGCGGATGCCCTTCCATCTGCAATTAAGGAAAACAAAATATGGGAAATATTGTGAATGTTTTCTTGCTCCATTAAGTATAAAAACCCCAGTTTTGGGGTTACATTTATGAAAACCATACATTATCATGTGGAAAGCACAATGTGTTGATACAATAAGTTTCAAACTTCTTTTTTTCGGCTTAGTCCCTTTATTAATCTGGGGTCGCCACAGCGGAATGAACCACCAACTTATCCAGCATATGTTTTACGCAGCGGATGCCCTTCTAGCTGCAACCCATCATTGGGAAACATCCATACACACTCATTCACTACGGACAATTTAGCTTACCCAATTCACCTATACTGCGTGTCTTTGGACTTGTGGGGGAAACCGGAGCACCCGGAGTAAACCCACGCGAACACACAAACTCCACACAGAAATGCCAACTGACCCAGCCGGGGCTCGAACCAGTGACCTTCTTGCTGTGAGGCGATTGTGCTACCCACTGCGCTGTCCAACGTATCACAAACTTCACAAAAATATTAAGCACCAAATTAGATTTTAAAACAAGAAATAATATTTCTTGAACGAAAAAATAATCATCATGGCCCTTAAGACGGGAGTAACGCCTGCTGAAAATTCAGCTTTGCCATAAGAGAAATATAATAGTTGAAAATGTATTCAAATAGATTTAAAAAAAAAAAAAGTTTGGTAGCACTTTACTTTAAGGTGTCCTTGTTACACGTGTTCGGTGTACTTACTCCTACAATTCATTCAGTTTCCTTCGGTTTAGTGCCTTATTCATCAGGGGTCGCCACAGCAGATGCCCTTCCAGCCACAACCCAGTACTGGGAAACACCCATACACTCTCTGATTGGTTTAATGCACGTGATGCTCAAAACATATTTTTCCGTTCTTAAAATAGCAAAAGTGGATTCGGACATGCCCTTAATTCTTTTGCGCCCTGTGCTTTAGACTTTGCGCTTAGATCAATAAAATAGAGCCCATGTACACTACGGCCAATTTTTTTGTTTATCCAATTCAACTTTACAGCAATTCTTTGGACTGTGGGGGAAACCGGAGCACACCCATGTGAACAACATGTAAACTCCACACAGAAATGCCAACTGGCCCAGCCGGGACTCGAATCAGCGACGTTCAGGCGACAGTGCTAACCACGGAGCCACCGTGCTGCCACTCTTACAATTAATTATCCATAATTACATGCAACTAAACCTAAGCCCTATTCTAACCCTAGCCTACATGTAAAGTACATGTAGCCTAGACAGCAGGCTGTGCTCTAGGCTAGTTTTTAACAGCAGATGACACTAGGCTAGTTTTTAACAGCAGGCTGTGCTCTAGGCCAGTTTTTAACAGCAGATGGTGCTCTAGGCTAGTTTTTAAAAGCAGAAGATGCTCTAGGCTAGTTTTTAACAGCCGACGACGCTCTAGGCTAGCTAGTTTTTAACAGCAGATGGCACTCTAGGCTAGTTTTTAAAAGCAGATGGTGTTCTAGGCAATTTTTTAACAGCAGACGGTGCTCTAGGCTAGTTTTAAATAGTAGATGATGCTAGGCTAGTTTTTAACAGCAGGTTGTGCTTTAGGCTAGTTTTTAACAGCAGATTGCACTCTAGGCAAGTTATTAACAGCAGATGGCGCTCTAGGCTAGTTTTGAATAGTAGACGATCCTCTAGGCAAGTTTTTAATGGCAGATGATGCTAGGCTAGTTTTTAACAGCAGGCTGTTCTTTAGGCTAGTTTTTAACAGCAGATGGCACTCTAGGCTAGTTTTGAACAGCAGATGGCACTCTAGGCTAGTTTTTAACAGCAGATGTAAAGTACATGTTTTTAATTAATATCACTCAGTAGTTAAATGAATAGTAACACTGCAACAAGGGCACCTTAAACTAAAATGTATCACAATATTCCTATTTTACTGTATCTTTTGTCAAATAAATTTAAATAAATGTCTTGGCCAAAATAAAAGACTTCATCCAAAAACGTTAATACTGAAATGTTGGCTTATTAATCCAGGTTTTTACTGCTTTACATTGGTATATAAATTGTACCTATCAATGGATTCGTGATTTTTTTTTTCTGTTCAGGATCTGAATGTGGATGAGTTTGAGGAGATGTTCAAGACGAAAGCACAGGGTCCAGCCATAGACGTCACCTCCAGCAAGCAGAAGACCTCTCAGAAAGGACCACATAAAATCTCGCTGCTGGACGCCAACAGATCGAAAAACCTGGCCATCACCCTCAGAAAAGTGGGCAAGACACCAGAGGAGATCTGCAGAGGCATTCAACTGTAATTCACAGCCGACACACTATAGATATCACACTGTCACCATTACCTCTTTAAAGAAACACTCTATTTTTGGGGGGGAAATCGGCTTATTTTACATGTCCTCTAGAGTTTTCAATCCATTCAGACGATCTTTGCATCCGACGGGAGCCCTTTTAGCTTAGCTTAGCATAAACTATTGAATCGGATTAGACCATTAGCATCTCGCTCAAATGTAAAAAAAAAAGAGTTTCGTCTTAGTACATGATGTAACTACAAAAGGATTTAAATTGGAGAATTATTGAAACCGTTTTTATATTTTTTTAATCTAGATGCTAATGGTCTAATCCGATTCAATGATGTATGCTAAGCTAAGCCAAAAGTGCTCCTGTCAGACTGGGAGATCGTCTGAATGGATTCAAAACTCAACCGTCTATCTCTAGAGGTGTCGATTTACAAAGAAAAGTGAAGTATTCCTTTAATAAATAATATTTTTTATAGCTAATCATTAACTTGTATGCTGTATTCCAAGCAGATCTGACAATCGAGGGTAATTATATTAATGCTGTGACGTGTTTGTGTGTGTGTGTTTAAGATTTGATTTGAGGACATTGCCGGTGGACTTCGTAGAGTGTTTGATGAGGTTCATTCCGACGGAAGCGGAGCTGAAAGTTTTGCGGCAGTATGAGAAGGAGCGCAAGCCTCTGGAAAACCTGACAGACGAGGATCGCTTCATGATCCAGTTCAGCAAGATAGAGCGCCTCATGCAGAAGATGACCATCATGGCATTCGTGGGAAACTTCACAGAGAGCATTCAGATGCTCACACCGGTAAATTACAAAAAAAAGCAATGTTTTACCTAGAGTTATGGTGAAAAGCTATCTGCATCTTTTGTGAGATTTATAAAATGCATACATTTTCTTTCTAGTATGGATTCTAAGCTTTGTTTTTAACAGCTGACGATGGTCTAGGCTAGTTTTTAACAGCAGATGACGCTAGGCTAGTTTTTAACAGCAGGCTGTGCTTTAGGCTAGTTTTTAACAGCAGATGACGCTAGGCTAGTTTTTAACAGCAGATGACGCTAGGCTAGTTTTTAACAGCAGATGACGCTAGGCTAGTTTTTAACAGCAGGCTGTGCTTTAGGCTAGTTTTTTAACAGCAGATGGCACTCTAGGCTAGTTTTTAACAGAAGATGG
>CAIGQW010053894.1:482451-505201 GCA_903798125.1 Danio choprae | reverse complement strand
ATTATAATTAAGAATTATTGACAAATTATAATAATAATTAATGATTTATATCATAACGTTTATAGTTACTAATTATATATTGTGTGTCTAAATATAGACAGACATAAAAACATGAATAAACCTCAACCTGAGCTTCATCAAAATGTTACACTAATAATAATGCAAAAGAAATGATGGAACTAAGTACAAAGCAACAAAAAAAAACGTTTTTTCATAGTTTATTTGTCAAAATTCAAGTTGAAAACAATGCTGCAGATATTGGTTCATTCTCATATGGATAACATTGTTTTCCAAAAGTGGCTTCCACGTACAAGTTGAACATCTGGTGGATTTTTCGTTTTAGTCAGGCTTGGTAATTTCCTCCGGTTTATCAGTAATGTTTAAAACTATTGGCAATAACAAATTTACAACTACCTAAAAAAAGGTTCTGCAGTTAAAGGCAACATAACGCTTGCAACCTCTCAAAATAATCTTACAAAAAAATAATAATCAAGCATGTGGCCCAGATGAAGAAGAGTGCTGATTTTCAGACAAACCGTGTCTCTGGGAGAGATTTCATCAAGTCACAGCTGAATATCCTCAGAACGCTCAGATGCTGATGGGGATTCTGCCAGCACACTCCAGGAGGACACAAACAACATGACAGGAATGCGAGAGAGAGAGAGAGAGAGAGACGGAGATGGACAAACACACACACACACACACAGAGGGATTTACGGAGCATCCAGTTGCTCTAGAAGCGTGCGTCTCCTCTTCTCCAGCTCTCCTTCACTCAGTTCACTGCCAGACGTATCCCATCCACCCTGAAAAACACAATCAGATCTTATATACTCAGATACTCAAACAATATTTGGCTTTTCTGTGCATATATATTGCAATATTAACGATTTAAAGGGGACATATTATGCAAAAATCACTTTTGTAAGGGGTTTAAGCACAGTTGTGTGGCAACAGTGTGAATATAACCAGCCTCTAATGGTCAAAATGTATTCATTCTATTTTTTTATAATCACTCATAAAAAAAAAAAAATCACTCTGATGACATTTGTACGTGTCATCAGAGGGGGAAAGCCCCGCCCACTAGTGACGATCTATCCCTCATTAGCATAGACAGCCCTGAGTGAGTCGTCCGCTAATAGAGTTTTCACACCGAACTTGCTGAAGATCAGTTTCAAAAGAGGACTGAGAGCACAATATCATTTGAATTTAAAGGGCCATGAAATCCCCAGTCTCAGCAGGGTGTTTTCACACCTCCAGTCTAGAAAAAGTCAGGAAAGTGGGTGAGTCCAGCTTTGTTTAGGTGGGAGTGTCGAGTGGGGAAAGAGGCAAGGGTTTGCATGAAAAGGGGAGTTTCAGTACATGCACGCGCGGATTTTCACAGAGGCAACACAGATGCAGAGGAGATAGTGACTATGTTTACACGGACATCAGTCATCAAATTATTTGCCTTAATCTGAATAAGGCAATAATATGATGAAGGTGTTTACATGAGTTGCTTTTTGAATGTTCCTTTCATGATCCCGTTTTACATGTTATAGCACACAATACGATTAACTTCATCGGGTCACGGGGCTATCCGCTTTTCCTCTGGAGTTTCATGTAATTTCGGGGGTTTCATTCGTAATTTGTCGACTTTAACTGCAGTTTGGCACTTTCACTTTCATTCAGGAACATTTCATTAACGCCGCCTGTAACAAACGAGATATTGGATGCGAGGAACTGCTGGAAGAGTGGTGTTTTAATGTAATGTTTGATACCGCACGCCGTATGGGAGAAATTAAATCTCGGTAAGTGCTGTGTGTGTATAGACTATCCTGTCACAACATGTGGCGAAAATCCTACACAACGGTAATAGTTTGATTGAGGTGTTTACAATTGGAGAGCAGCATTTACAGCGGATCTTACAGTCCATAATGTTGAAGTGATATTAACGTACTTTAAACTCAGTAACTAAATCAGTATGTCTTTAAAAACTGAAAGAGTACTGCTGACGATACTAACTAACTTTGCCTCTGAATAAACAAACAAAGCACTCTGATCACACACTTACCAAATCCGTAGAGACATGACAATCAACACCAACTGGAACCGTGTCTTTTTTAAAAAGACAAGCGGCAAATCCGGATTTCGCCATTTTCAGATGCGAAAAGCTCTCGGGTAACAAAAATGTTCCTTACAAACATATTTTTGTCGCGTGTTAGCAGACCACTATAATCCACACGTGTCCACACGCAGCGGTGCTCTCATTGTGGAAAAGTGGAAGCAAAACCTTTGTTGCGTCACATTTATAAACGCAACACCGACGACCCATGTCTCCGAACAATTCTTCTTCTTCCACTTGTTTTAATTACAGTTGGCAACACAACGTGGCGTCTTCGAAGCTATATCATGCATATTAATAAAGTTGCACTTCATTCACAATAGAGCGCGCTGATTGGCAGTCTGGAAGTCTTTCTTATGAATTAATGCTGAAAACTCAAAGACATCACATTGTAGCCGCAGGTACAGACATCCAGTCTCCACGCTGGAATTTACACAATGATCTCATGGCCATGACGTAGCTTCAAAATTTCTTTTCAAACCGGAAGAGTGAATTTGCTCAAAATAACGCAAAAACAAACAATTTTCACTTTTATTATGAAATATATGTGTCCTAATAGTGTTTTTAGCAACGTGGGACACATATATGACTGTCAACATCTCAAAAAATGTGTATTGGTGTTTCGTGACCCTTTACAGTGACAGTCGCCAAAACGGCACAATCAGGATCAAAGCCTACAAGGGGCAGTTATAAAAGATTATTTGTGTGGTATTTTGAGCTGAAACTTCACACGCACGCACACACTCTAGGGAGATCAGAGACTTATTTTACATCTTGTAAAAAGGGACATAATAGGTCCCCTTTAAATAGCTCTATTTGGAAAGAATTGATCATTTTAACATTATCATTTAGTATGCATTGCATACATTCAGTGCTCGAACTGAGGGGGGAAACAGGGGGATGGCATCCCCCTCATGGAAAAAAAATTACAAAAAGCATCCCCTTTGTAAAACCACCATCCCCCCTTACCATCCACTTTAGATTAACAACAGTGTGTGTAATGTAAAACTTATACAAATTAATAATTAAAATTCTCTATTTATGGTCATTTATGACTTCTAAACGGGGCCTCACGGTGGCGCAGTGGGTAGCACGTTCACCTCACAGCAAGAAGGTCGCTGGTTCGAGCCTCGACTGGGTCAGTTGGCGTTTCTGTGTGGAGTTTGCATGTTCTCCCCGTGTTGGCGTGGGTTTCCTCCGGGTGCTCCGGTTTCCCCCACAAGTCCAAAGACATGCGATATAGGTGAATTGGGTAAGCTAAATTGTCAGTAGTGTATGAGTGTGAATGGGTGTGTATGGATGTTTCCCAGAGATGGGTTGCAGCTGGAAGGGCATCCGCTGATTAAAACATATGCTGGATAAGTTGGCTGTTCATTCCGCTGTGGCGACCCCGGATTAATAAAGGGACTAAGCCGAAATGAAAATGAATGAATGAATGACTTCTAAACGATGACGATTGACCAATCAGAACTCAGTATTGTAATAAGACGCCACGCACAAGCGCAAAACAGTTCATTGCGTCATTTCGCGTGATTTTCAAAATGTCTTAGAGCAGTTCAGATGCAACTTTTTGCATTCTTTAAAAAGAAGAGAACAGAAGGTATGATATTCAGTTGTTTAATATTATATAGGGGACATTGTACCAGTAAAACGTACATTTTCACGTATAAAAAATGTGACAGGGCTCCATCTAAGCTTGTCGTTCTCAAAAAAATCATACAAAAACAAGCATAAATCATACAATTCAATGATAGAACGCATCCTTGATCACTGTCAGCTTCTTCTCTGTCAAATGATGTCACTTCCGAGTCATAGCCTTGAAGGTGTATTGCACGCATTTTTTATGTTAAATTTAATGCAAATGTGACAGGACTGACGGAAACATGAGCAAAATTGTACATTTATTTGGATTTATTTTTTTATTTATTTATAATTTCATGTTTAATCAATTGATGTGAATGATAACAACTTAAACTTGCTAGTATTTTTTTCTAAATAACAGTTTTTAGCATAACAAAACTATTAAAGCTGTAGGTTCAATTGGGCTGAGGACAAGGACATTGACAGGGTTTGTACATTAGTAAGGTGCTTTTAATAAGGAAAATAAAATCTGAGAACCAAATGAATGACATATTCCTTTCCAGAACAACTCACCGAAACCAACCGTCAGTCCATTTTTAGACATTTTTGGGATGAAATACTTTTAATTCACTGTATTTATGTTTTCATTTCAGGGACAGATAAAGTATGTTTCTGGTAGAATGTCCCATATGTATGCTGTACCTGCTGCGCGTAACAGCATTTCAGAACAGTTTAGGTGGCTTGACGGAGGACAGGGCTTGCTAACATTTACTTTAGCGACCCAAGTTTCGCCGTTAATATCCAAGTTACAGCAGATTCTAGGTTCCCGGTTTTTAAAATGAACCGTTATTATTATCCCTTAAATCAGAACGCAAATGATGTGATGCATGTTTAGAAGCACTGTTGTCCAAATGTTGCTCCGTTCTCTCAAAAATGCTTCCAAACAGCTCAGCCGCTGTACATCTCCATACCATGTTTTGTTCATGAATGAATCTTGAGCTTTGATATGAGACACTGGCTGTTTCTCAATATGCGTTCTTGCGTTCTCATGTGACGTCATCGTTAACCGTCAGAGTTCAGTTCCGAAACTCAAGACCTCAAGAACGGAGGACGTGTGAAAGTTCCCGGATGCGTTCTTGATATCGAGGATGCAGACTTGAGTGCAAAACTCGCTCGAGAAGACCCAGAAGTCATTGCATCTGAATAAAGGAGGTGGGAAGCGCAGCATTCTATACCTGTTTATTATTAAAATTCAGAGATCAAACTTCTTTATCTCAGGAGTTTCCTTAAACGAGACGGTGAAAGTAAACATTAGCATGAAAACCTTAATAAAGGCTTAAACACAATAAGGGTGTTTATTTGCTGAAATTCGTATTAAAATCTGTTTGATTTGTCTTGTGCAAAGTATGTTTGTAAAGGTGTTGTGCATGTTATATATATTGAAAAGGGGGAAAAAAATTAAATAAATCATTGTATGAAGGCTGTAATGTTTAAATAATTTTCCGTTAAAAAATACGGGAAGGTCATGTGATCAACCAAGAAGAATGCAGCATCTCATTTCTCACAGGACGCGTTCTGTGTTCTCGCGGTCTCCCGCAAGTCCGTTCTTGGAATTGAGAAACAGCCACTGTTTCGTCCATTCAGAAAGACATTTGTGAATGAATCAGCTGTTCGAACAACTCTTAAATGAATCATTCAGTGACAAAGACTTGATGCCACCTACTGGCGGATTTAGTTTCAAACCTCATGACATTTTTATTTTTAATTTCATTGCATTCATGCCACCTCCTACGCCTTGTTAAACTGTCAATTTATAAATAAACAGTAAATCTATCTAAATGCTAACTTTGTTTTTTTCTTTGCCATCTTTGTTGTGTCAAGAGGAATTTTGTTGATTTGATCTGATTGTAAGATATTCTTCCTGATATAATTTCAGATTATATACAAAAAGCTCATGTAGTTGGGCCCACATGAGGTGAACAAAGTGTTGTAAATAAAAAGGTAAATTTATATTTAGTCAATCAAACAGTTGCTGGTAGTCAAAGACTTACATTGTTAACTTACAAATAATTAATTGTCCCTTTAAATTTCATGATTTTCTTAAAAATGACATGCTTAAGATTGAAGATTGTTAATGAAAAAGCATTTCCTCAAATTAAAAATGTATTTAGACCTATTTTGTTATCATTGTGTGTGTGTGCGTGTGCGTGTGTGTGTGTGGCTACAGGGCAGCACTCAATCCCAATTTTTTTACAGTTCGACCACTACATATATTCCAAAGTATAAACAAATGACAAGCATAAATGAATGCAGTAGATACAAATGAAATAGTGCTTTATGGTTTTCTGGATATTCTGATGTCAAATATAAAATAAGAATGTGATGTAATCAAACAGGAAGGTTTATGTGAACGTTTCAGCTCAAAATATCCCACAAATAATCTTTCAGAAACTGCCCCTTTGATCCAAATAGGGTATATGCAGGGCTAGTGTTTCTTCCCATACTGATAAACGTCCGGTGAGCGGCTAATGTGACTTTATTTTTTCAATTTTATACGGTTCCTTTTACGGCATCGATGTTGTAATGCAATTAAAATACAATCAATTAAATAGACTTCAGCGTTCATTTAGTTGTTCAAGCGTAAAACGAGATGAAAAGCCGTTTGTATGTCAGGATTAGCAGGCTAGCGCAGAAACTCCATTAAATATACTGGAGTAAAAAATGTTAATATTTTAAAGACATGACACGGAACAATGTGATTTAATGCAGTGCTTCTTGTAAATTTTGAGACCAACTTCATATTGTATATCAATCAGGCAGTGGAGATTATTGATTTTTAAAGAAAAGAGACCTTAAACACGCCGATTTTGTAACGGCATACAGTTCACCGGAAGCGCTTGACCCAGGTTACTGAAAAAGTCCTTCGGCATACTTCTGCATATACCCTATTGTGCCGTTTTGATGACTGTTGCTTTAAATTCAAATGAGATTGTGCTCTTTTCAAAAGAGGGTGGAGTCACAAATGCCTATGTGTCAGCATAGAGGCAGATTCAAAAACAAGACTAAAGTCCTATGCTAATGAGAAAGAGATCATCACTAATGGGCGGGCCTTTCCCCCTCAGATGACATGTACAAATGGAGAATGTCAATCAGTGTTTCTGCAGACTGATTTTATCAAGTGTGATTATAAAAAAATAGAATGAATACATTTTGACCATTAGAAGCTGACTATATTCACACACTGTTGCCACACAACTGTGTTCAAACCCCTTGTAAAAGAGATTTTTGCATAATAAACGCTACCTATTTGATCATTACTTGTCCCAAAATGGTTTAAATTAGCTTGATATGTTAGTCACATGCATTAAAAAATAAATTAGTTCTGAACTGCTTCCTGGTCAATCCTAATCACAGCTCAACATTGAGTATTCTGCAATGTGACTTGCATAATTGCATATTGCGATATCGATGTTGAATCTGCGACGAGCTGGTAGCTGTCCCTTAGGCCCAATCCCAATTCTATGTTTGCACCTCTACCCCTTCCCCTTGGCCCTTGAAACAGAGTGTGAAGGGGAAGGGCTTCAAAATTTACCCCTAAGAAATGGGACACCACTACAGCACCTGCACACGTCATCATATGTCATTGCGATCTCTTGCTTCATATGACATCGACAATTGCGACTGCTGTAGTTATTTCAGTTGCGTTATTTTTTTTGGTATTTATCTTCAGGAAATCACTGAAGGCGTATATCATGTTATCATGACGGTATAATGTGGCAATAAGATCGTAACTGTACTGTGCTTTTACACCGTGGCCATATTCACCTATGTAAACACACGAAAACAACATTAACATTATACCAGACACTGTAAAACGGTCATTCCCAGCCACTAGACTTTGTGACAGAATGTTGTGGGACTACTATACAGGAGTGATTATTAGGGATTATAGATAGTGAAATTTAGCAGTTTTTAGCAGTCTCAAAAATTTGTAATAATGACAATAAATACTAATTTGTGCATCTCCTGACTTCCGTGTGCAGCCATGCTGCTGTCGTAAATGGTGTATTCTGGGAAATAGTCCTACGCCTTCAAGCTGAAGAGAATTGGGACACCCCTACCCCTTCACGTGAACGCGCAAAACGAGGGGTAAGGGGAAGGGCTATGGGGTAGAATTGGGGTCTTAATGTCCACATGGGGGCGATGTACTTCTCTCAATTGTGGAGCAAAGGATAAAAGAAGGCAATGATAGCCTTGTCAAAAGAAGGTTTGTTCACCAGGTATGAGACCATGCGGAGCTTCATCCAGGAGCTCAGGCAATGATAGCCTTGGCTGAAATGAAGTCGTCTGGCTGGGAGACATAGTGTTTGTATGATTAACCCCTGTAATCTTTGGACTGGTGAGCTGATCTAACTTTAACTATTGACCAAAAAAGACGGTGATGCAGTGTACGTCTGAACTTCTACGTTAAAACAGCCGCTAAAGCAACTCAAGTATTTCACTGCTTATGTTGTTTCTGAGTGGTTGAGCCAAAACGTGTTCTTGGAGTTGAAGACTGTTGGGAGGTCGTTTATAAAGAAGAATCATATACCAGCCGAATGGTGTTAAAAGTGAATCGGATGCTAATGAGCAGTCTGAAAAATGACTCAACCACTTTACTTATCCGCTTGTTAAGTTGTGACGTATCGGTGACGTATGGAATACTGTTTCCGGGTCCAAGCCGTTACTCATTTGAATTGAGAAAATATTCTTTTAGGGCCACATTTAATTCATATCACACATTAAAGTGAATCTTATATAAAATCATAGTGTATACATCAGTCTCTGAGCTTGCTGCATCACAAATCCCAAAATTGTAACAATTTATAAAAAATTTATCACTTTCTGGCCATCTGATATTAGGCATATATATATATATATATATATATCATGATTTTCGAGAAGTATTACAGCGTTTTGTAAACATTTATTATTACCATTTGATGAGTCTCCCCATACATTAATATAGTGCTTGGACACGGAAGCCGCTTCGCGTGACGTCACACTTGACAAGCAGATTGCTCTCTTGTTTGGAACTAATTTTCCTTATCAATTTCATTTAATTCTTTTGTTAAATTAGTTGTGGATGTTTGAACTGAATCTGCAACCAATCGAACTACTACAACCGAGTGAATCATTCAACTGTTTAATGATCTAAATTACTTGAACTGATCGAATCATTGAAAGGTTTGAATTGTTTATACTGAATCCCTGTGTGACGGTAGTGAATGTAATCACGTTCTAACCACTTGATGTGGATCAGTGGCTTAAACCTTGGGAATTTTGCTTTAATTGAACAAATATTATTTTTCAGGTAGATAGAGGTACCTCTTCATTTCTTTATTTTTTTGTTGTTTTGTGTATTTGATTGTGTTGAATTATTATTCATATGTATGTTTGGGTGGTCTGAATTACTGGAACTGAATGAATCATTGAAAGGTTTGAATTGTTTATACTGAATCCCTGTGTGACGGTAGTGAATGTAATCATGTTCCAACGACTTAATCAGTGGCTTAATTGGGAATTATGTCTTTAATTGGACAAATATTATTTTCAGGTAGACAGAGGTACCTCTTCATTTTTTTGTTGTTTTGTGTTTTTGATTGTGTTGAATTATTATTCATATGTATGTTTGGAGGTGGGATTGAATTGTTTTGTTGTGTTATAATATACGTATGAAGTGTTATTCTTATTTTTGGTGTTGTAAGGTGGGCAAATTAAATATTATTTGAATGCAATTTGAACTGGTTTCATTCTGTTTGATTTATTTTTGTCTATACCTCTAAAAAAGGGTTACTGCACTACTAGTATATCTTATGCAGCACTGACTATAAATATGTATTTTTATTTTTACTTATAAATTTATAAGTTGCCACCCCTACCCAGTCAGATCGCTACAAAACCATATATTGTGCCGCTATAACGCTCACCTCTTCTTTAGCACTCCTCCTTTTGGGGGATTTCTGTTTGGACTCTCCACGCAGCTTGGCTCTGGATTTGTCGTTCTCTTTATCTTTCTCCTTCTCTCTTCCTTTCCGCTCTTTCTCTCCTTCAGACTCAGGGGAACCCTGCAAGGTGATGTGTGTTATTCTTTTAATTACTCATTATCCTATATTAGGCTTGTAAAACTAGAAACATTAAAACTTAATGTGCGCTTAATAAGAGTAAATGAGGAAGACCATGGAATCGCACCCCATTTCAGGAATAGACCTAGGCTAAATGCAACTTAAAGGCATAGTTCACCCAAAATTGAAAATTCTGTCACCGTTTACTTGTTACAAAACCTGTTTGAGTTTCCTTCCTCTGTTGAACACAAAAGAAGATATTTTGCAAAATGCTCAAGCTATTGAATTACATAGTAAGTGTTTTTTCCACAGTGGAAGTTAATGGTTACAGGTTTCTAACATTTCTCAAAATATCTTCTTTTGTGTTCGACAGAGGACAGTCACTCAAATGGGTTTGAAACAGCTTGATAACAAATGAAAGTACATTTTCATTTTTGGGTGAACTATAAGTAGTTTGACCTAAAAATGTCATTCCAATCCCGAGATTATTGTTTTTCTCCAGAATACAAATTAAGATACTTTATACTTGCAGATAATATATATATATATATATATATATATATATATATATTACCTTAATCGGTGTTGGGACGACATGACGGCGAGTATTTATTGACAGAACTTCCACTATTTTGGGTGAACTAACCCTTTGAGCTAAACTGACGACAAGTGGATAGCTAATATACATTTACATCAAATACACTGCATTCAATTTTACTGCCAGACACTTGTTTGAGTACCATTTGAATAAAGACCTTAACATGTAATCATTTGGGGTATTTCTGAGTCAAAATTGAAAAACTGAAGTATGCCTTATTACAATGAATTTGATCACTTTCCAATTCCAGCTAAAATGATTATTATCCAAACACTGACACAGTATGGTCAAATATTGGAAACGTTATTTCTTAAGTCATCTCTTCTGCTTGCAAAGGCTGCAGTTATTAATTGAAAAACTAATTATAAATAACATTTTTATAAATTAAAATGGAATTTATTTCTGTAGTCTTCAGCATCATTACTCCAGTTGTCAGTAGCTGGGTTTCCATCAGCCTGTGTAAATGTGCATTTTGTAGTATCGTATGAGAAGCAAGATGGAAACAGCAGGTTTCAAATAAAAATCCCTAGGGATGTAACAATACACTCAAGTCACGATGCGATACGTATGTCGACGTTGAATCCATGTTATTATCAATATGTCGATATTATCTCAATATTGTATGCTAAACAAAAAGAGTTCCATATTAGTATATCAGTATTATTAGGCTACACTCCAAAAATTGACCTTTGCTGCTTGTTTAAAACTACTTAAAATGAGTTGAAACAACACAATTCTTAAGGTTTTAAGGTTTTTTTTATTTTTTATTCAGACAACCTAATCGTTTTATGTTCAATCCACTTAAGTTTGTAAAAACGATTAGGTTAACTTAGTCGATTTGTGTTGTGACAGCATGAAGGAATTGTGTGGAACCCAGCATTTTTTACAGTGTAGAGTATCTATACTGCCACTGACACTCTAGAAAGGTTTATATCATTCAGACATTCATTTTAAACCAGCTTAATAATGCTAATCATATCATTTAAATCAGAGATATGCATTCGTCACATTTCTATATTGCGATTAATATTATAATATATCATAACGCCCCTAAAAATATTTTAATAGGTAAAAACAGTTTTATGCTCGAAACATTTGACTTCTGTGAAAACTGGTTAATGTGAATAATTGGAGACGGAAATGCATTTGCTGAATAAACTCTGACATAGCGAACAATACACCCACATGACCATTCAACAGTCTTTGTTATGCTAGCCTTGTTTACTGATGGTTACTAGGTTACCAATACTACAATCACCCACTCTTAACAACTTGAGGGAAACCGCACCTAATTGGCGTTTTCTTGGTGAACTTTGAAAAGATTTGCCTCGCGTTAGGATGGAAACCCAGGTAGTGTTACACAAGCCCTCAGAAATCATTCTAATATGCTGTTCTTTGTCACTATTATTATTGCTACTCAAAAACGTATAAGAATTTTTGTTATTTTTAATGCCGCAAAGATTTTTTTATGACCCATACATTGTTTACATGGATATTAAATGATGGATGTTAAATACAAACTGCTCATCTGGACTTAACACTGGAACTAGCAGAATTCTGGAACTACTAGACTTACCATAGCTGTCATTCTGACCATTCTCATATAAGACGTCAGATTGTCACGTCATATTTACATTTGATGCTTCTATTGAGATATTAAAATTGAGCTTTGAATGTCTGTCGCCATATTTAATTAAGTCATTACACTAAAAGTACAATCTTTTTGGTAATACAATTATAAATGTACAGTTAGGCTACTAGACTACCTGCGAACATCCGCACCTCACTTTATAAATATTTTTACATTCTCAAACAGGGGAGAAGGCTTTTTCGTGGCACTGAATGTGCTGTTTTGAAAGACATATCTGAAGTAAAGTTATGTGTTTGCCAACAGAACGTTATGTTTTTGGTAGCAGGAAGTTGCTAGGCAACAGAGACACGCATGTTTAATTAGTCACGGGGAAAAGTAGCAGACAGCTGAAATGCATTCGGCCATTTTGACCGCTATGGTAGATCTAGGTAGAAATAATTAGAACTCTTCTGTTATTTTAATAAAAAATAACAATGTTAGAAGGAAATAAACATATTTAGTCAAAGTCAGGGAACTATAGATATGTGTGTTTTATTTCAACAAAGTTATCAAATTGCAAAAATTAAAAACGGGTAAAATGACCGCCTCTTCTAGTGTTAAGTCAGTGGATGTAAAAGAAACAAAGTTTGGCTCTACTCACAGATTTATGTCGCCTTTTCTTTCCCTTCTTCTTGTGCTTCTTGGATTTCTTGTAACTTCTCTCTGTAAAGATCAATAGCCCATGCTGTTAAATGCTCATGATGTCTTGAGTATGGATGTGATCTCAATGAGAAACATCACTGACCTGACTCCCCAGAGGACGAGTGCTCAGATGGAGATTTAGATGTTGAACGTTTCTTCTTCTTCGTGTGATACTCATCCTCCTCTGACTCCGAGCCCTTCCGAGAACACACACGCACACACACAATAGGTTCAAAGAATGTGTGAGACTGTGTTTGAGCTAAAGCGTACTTTTCGGCAAAATTGGGATCAGATCATAATACAAATATTAACGATTAATCGGCATACTACTTAAATTCTTCTATGAAACTCTGTTGAACTGAACAAGTTTATCCATTTTATAACTATTACAAACAAAAAATAAGCTGTAACCACGGTTATGGGTGTTTTATTATTATCAAAACTATTCTGAAGACAGTTCCCCTCAGTGGTGCATTTATTTCATTGTCAGAATGTTGAATCTGAGCTGAAATGAGATGGGTTTGAGTGCTCACTGATCGAGATCGGGAACGCTTCCTGTGGTGTTTCTTGGATTTCTTGGAGTGTTTTTTCGTCTTGGAGTGATGATGCTGACACTCGTGCTGAAGAAAGAGAGAGAGACCAATACGTTACTAAAATCCTGATTATAATTAGCTGACAGATTTTCAAAATTAACTGCTTTGTTAAGCAATACGCTAAAAATAGCTTGTTGCTTTTTAAATAGCTTTCTTTAAGGAAATGAACATGTGAATCTCACAAAATAAACTACACATGACAAATCTGACTGCTGGATTCCTGAAAATGAATGGCCACACAGTCCTGGAAGAATTACATGGTAACACTTTAAAATAATGGTCCATTAGTTAATGTATTTACTAACGTAAACAAACAATAAGTTAAGTTAAATAACATTAGTTCATGTTAACTCACAGTGCACTAACTAATGTGGACTAGAACAACTTTGGATTTTAATAACGTATTAGTAAATGTTAAACTATGATTGATAGATGCTTTACAAGATTATTCATACTTCGATAATGTTAGTAAATACATTGACTAACGGACCATTATTCTAAAGTGTTACTAATTACATCACATGCATGATCCCGGAAAACATAAGCAGTCATAAGTGTCAAATTTGAAAATCTGAAAGATAGATGAATGAGTGAATGAATGAAATAAAATAAAATCTTCCCATTTCTGTATGATTTGCTAGGCTATGACTTGCTAAAACACGACTATTTGAAAACCTACAATCTGAAGGTTAAACAAAATCTAAATACTGAGGAAAATCGCCTTTAAATTTGCCTAAACGCATCAAAACCTGATTTTTGATATATTAAAGGTAGGAAATGTACAAAAAAAATAAAAGTAAAAATCCCAGAACATGATCTTTAATTAATATTATAATGAGTTTTGGCATAAAAGAAATAAATTGTTCATTTGACCCATTCAAAGTTTTTTAAACATAAGATTGCTTTGGTATTCCAGGGTCAGATATAAACCTGCCTGCTTTAAGAAGTACTGTACAAACGTTCATACCTCTAGGACATGCATGAAGTCTTTGAATATTCTCTTCCTCTCGGACTCCAGTGTGATGTCTTCAAAAGCAAGCTCTTTTAGGAAGCGCTCTCGTACCTGGTCCAGCATAACACACACATCATTAGCAGAGCAACACTAAGAGGCCAAAGGATCTAGTTTAGCTAATAGACACACTCTGTAACCAGGGGTGCACGTCACTTTATTTGGTACCAGGAGATGTTGCTCGGGGCGTTGCTAGTGTGGTAAAAAGGGTGACAGAGCATAGGGCACTGGCAATTTAGCGGCCCTGCGGTGGGCAGAATGGGAGGCCAGACGGTTCACACATGATTAATGGCGACTCGCTTCTGTGATTTGGTGTGATATGAACACATATCATGTGTACACATGTACAGTTTGCAAGTGCAACAAATTCATCCATGCACACAGAGACCAACTTTATTTTACATTCTTCTTCCAAAGAAGAACCAATACACAGTACTACGTCCTGGACCATTTGAACAACATTAAAATTCATTAGGGATGCACCAAGATGAAAATTCTGAGCCAAAACTAAAAATTCATGTTTATCAACGAATATTTTTTTCAATTCAAATGAGTAGCGGCTTGGACCCGGAAACAGTATTCCATACGTCACGACTTAACAAGCGGACAGAGCCGAATACTGAGCTATTTTGAACTTTGACCTTTGTCACACGCTCTCCAATTTCTCTGAATTTCTCTGGTATTTTGCTCTGAAAACCAATTCGGACCACACAATAACTATTGCTGGCAGGAGAGTGAAACGAGTGCCCTAAACACTGTTGTGCAATGTGACGAAGCACAACTTATTTTCAGCCCGAAACCTAAAAATGCCCTTTTCGGACGATAATTTTCAACAGCCGAAAATATGGAAAAATCAGTCAAATTAATGAAATCTGGTAGGCAAAAGCACTTCTCTAGCTCCGTATCTTATGTGCACCCCGTATATAACAGTTGTATAGTAAAAGTGTGACATACTCCCTCCCACGTGGCCTCGGGTTCTAGAGGGGGTGTGGCCTGTTTTAACATGCTCTTAAATGCCGCTTCCTTCCTCTTCATCTTTCTGGCCTCCTCTTTTTCTCTTTCCCGCTCTCGTGCTTCAGCCTTCTCAAGTAACTGAAAACACAGAAAGACATCAAACATCAGAATACACATCATGTAACATCATGTAACATCAGAATACACATCAGAAACATCATGTAACATTTACTTGATAACATGGGGCAAGTAAAATAATCTTACTTCACAGAGAAAACAAGTTTATTTGCTTCTTCTTCAGATTATTTTGCTTGTTTTAAGGAAAAACTCACTTCATTTTGACTTCTTATTTCTGAAAACAACACAATATTTGCTTGTCTAGAAAATGATATTTTGATATTTTAAAACCATACAAAAATATTTTATTTGCAGTGTGTGAAGGTGCAGAAGAAGCAATGTGTATTAGACAATAAAACCTGTTGCTAAGCTTAAAAAGTCGTACTAATGAATGAGAAAACGTACAAGTACTGTGAAAATATCAAGCTAAAAGTCAGACTACAATTCCTAGCATACAAACGAACTTCCTCAAAATCTCATTATCCAATCACTGCTCAGAGGTTTAGAACTTCATTTCAATGCTGTCAACTAGTTAAGAAGTCACAATTCGATACAAATCACAAGAACTTTCATTGTTTTGGTTCTTTTAGGAAGACTGACATTAAATGGAGAGACACAAGTCTCTCAGGTTTCATAAAAAAATATGATTTACATTTCTTAATTACAAATGTTTAATTATACCTTATAAATACAGTAAGCAATTAGATTAAACCGATTGTATCCTCTCTACATCATCAAAAGTATATTGTTGCAGTTTTAAAATGCAAAACAATGATACAGCAATGCGTCAAGAAGTTAACTGTACGTTAACTAGCTAACCAGCTTATCAGCCTTTATGGTCCAGGATCAAATGTTTTGTGTCTAATTGTTTAGTTTTGTGCCAAACAGCCATGTAATAAGTGGGATAATGTACATCTAGTCTCAAACTGGATTCCTGGAGGGCTGCAGCTCTGCACAGTTTTGCTCCAACCTTAATCAAACACAGCTGATCCAACTAATCAAGGTGTTCAAGACTACTAGAGACTATTAAGCAGGTGAGAGTTGGAGGTGGTTGGAGCTAAACTATGCAGAGCTGTGGCCCTCCAGGAATTGAGTTTGAGACCCTTGATCTAGGCGGTTGTTTTTGAAGAATTTATTCTGTGAGAACAACCACATAAATGTACATTAATGCCCTTTGTATTGAAGCTCAATTATTATTTCTATTATCAATGATGAAATAATAAATATGTCCCTTTTGTTGTGTTTAGCTAAAATAAATTAATAAAACTAAAATCTGAAGTTTTTGTATTCAAATGAATATGAAGTATAACACAGTTATGGGGCGGTTCAATAGGTCTTACGCTGTTGAACGCCAGTTTGATGTTTCCTGCATCAAGTGTGGTGGCGCGTTTATCAGAGCTGATCACAGAGCCAAAGTCCTCAAAGCCTGTGTTGATCTCCACCAGGAAACCTTTATCCTGGAAAAAAAAAAAAAAAACACACAAGCACACATTTCACAAAGGCTTAAGTGCAGAATTTGATAAACACTGATCACCGCAGTCTCTCACTCACCTTCAGGATGTCTTTAATGATTCTCTTCTCATCATGGTAACGAGCTTTCAGATCCTCCACATAAAACTTAAATAAATCCAGAGGGGTGGAGCCTGAAAAACACACAGCACAAAAACTTGATCATTTTAAAAGAAACCCTCCATTTTTGGGGAGGAAATAGGCTGCTTTTGAAAGTCCTGAAGACATTTTTATAATCCATTCAGCCTATCTGCGGGTCTGTCCGGAGAACTTTTAGCTTAGCTTAGCATAGACCCTTGAATTGGATTAGACCATTAGCATCTCAGTCGAACAAATGAAATACATACATATATTCTCATTTTAATGTAATAATCAAGAAAAAAATCAAGAGCTAGAGCAGCAAAATGCATTGATTATTACGCCAGAATGAGAGCATAGTTCCTAGCCATATCGGCCTAGAAAAAAAAAAGCAACTTTTCATTTTCCACACGATGTAATTACAGAAGAGTCCAATTTTGAACTGGGAATTGATAACTCTTTTTTTTTTTTTTTTTGCATTTTTAAGTGAAATGCTAATGGTCTAATCTAATTCAATGATTTATGCTAAGCTAAAAGAACTCCTGCTAGACCCTGAGATCGGCTGTTCAAAAATGGTTAAAAAAATAAATAAACAAATAAAAAAAAAAAAGTAAAACTCAACTGTTTACCTCTAAGGGACCCAAAAAAGTGGAGTCTTCCTTTAACAGTAAGACATATCAATTTCCAATAAATATTCAATGAAATGTTTTAAATAAATGACAATTATCACATACATGCAAACATTCCTCCAAATAATGTAGTCGTCATAGAATTTTGTGGTCTTTTAAAAGGTCCCCCAAAAAAACATGCTGGTGGAGTCATGTGGAGTTCACAGACTGAACTGATGAAATGGAGACACCGTCAGAAATGAGGACAGGACCCTTTTATATGTATTATTCATCAGCATCAAAGACTGCCACGCTCTGAGTGTTTGTGCACAAACAAGAGAGGGAGAGGGAGAGAGAGAGAGAGGTAGAGAGGTAGAGACCTGGCTGGCCCAGCATGTTGCTGAAGCGAATATCGGCACTGATGGTTGGGTACATCTCCATCCAAGCAGACATGGAGTGCAGCTGCCCATGATCATGAAGCTCATCCAGGAATTTCTGAAACACAAACAACACGTCACAACCATGCCAGTGTTGTTGCATTTTGCTTATCAGTGACTTATCAGAGGCTAAACAGTTTTCATGTGGACCTCCAAAGTGCAGTGTCAATACTGATGAAGAATTGTTCCACCTAAAAGTGGAGTTTTATGGGAAATTGAATTAAGTATTAAAACAACAGTAATAATAACCAATCAAAATAAAACAGAAAAATACATTTAATTTAATTTTGATCGAAACCAGTCAATAATACTGTCAGTAAAGTGACATTGTCAAGTTTAAAGAGCAGCATTTTATTTCAACTGCATTGGTAAAATATATTATTAGCTTTATAATGTTTTAAATATAATTTAAATGTTTACAATTAAAACATTAAACTGCCATCTTGATTAGAACATATTTTTTGTCTAAATAATGGCAGGATATGCCATGTAGTATAATGTTTAAGGATGCACTGATCCAATACAACACAGATATCGACCAGGATAAATCTTTAGTAATTCGATTACTCAATGGTATGTCCCTTTGGACAAAAGTGTCCGCTAATTGACAATGTAAATGTATCATTTATTCTGCCATACGTTCACTTTAGGTAGGTTTCTACTAGTGGTGTAACGGATCACAAATCTCACGGTTCGGATCACATTATGGTTTTTAGTCACGGATCGGACCATTTTTCGGATCAGCCAAAAAGAGGAGAAGACAAATGTAATTTGCTTTCCATTTATTACAAAAACAGCACTGCAAGAACTGTTGGTTTTAACAAACAGAACTTAGAACCTGTGATTTTATTAAAAATAAAATGAAGAAATAATCAGCTGAATAAAAATTAATTGTAAAATATTCAGTACTGTGAAAAATTCACTGTTACTACTGCTGTTGCTGATAACGCTACATGCATAAATCTAACATTATAATTTGTACAACCCCTTTTTTTCTCTCATTTTCAATAAATGATTCAGTTATTCACTCATTAAACTTCATGTTTCATTGCTAGATGGATCATTTTTAAAGAATTATTCAGTGGCATATTTTTGATGGCTGGTTGTCGCCACCTTGTGGTTAAATAATGTAATTGCTGCCTAAAACTATACGACGGTGATTTTAATCTTTACCATAAACATCAGTGGTTATATCTAAACTATAAACTGTTCTCCCAGTACTGCTGTGTTATTTGACTGTTTGTAACTTCATAATTAACTCAAAAGACTCAAAACTGAATCTCTTTCTTGATTTTTGCGTTTTCAGATTTGAATGCAGCGATTCGAAGGATTAATAAACATATGCAAATCACCGTCATTTATAATTTATGTTGCGTGGGTGTTGAGATCCCGATCTTTTAATGATTAATCGTGCAGCTTACACAATGCATTAACGCAGGCTAAACAAGTAGTGACAGAAAACACCTTTGATGAAAACCACCACATCCCGAATAACCCACCACAACTTCTTCCGTCATCATTAAATTTTACAGGAAAGCCTAAACGCTTTCATGCAGTGATTTGAATGACGCGAGAGGCGATCTCTCTGCGATCGTTGCATCTACAAGTAAAAAAATTTATTAATCCGCGCGTCACGTGTGTTCCGAACTGTGGGTTGTGATCCGTACGAATCACGGATCAACTCTGATCCGTTACACCCCTAGTTTCTACGCAGTTTTATAAATGAGATCCCAGATTATCAGAGGTAGAGAAATTCTATAATGTGAAGAATTCTATAAATTTACTGAAAAAAATATTTCATCACCAGGCATTACCAACTTATATCCAGTATAATGTTTAGCATAGAGTACATTGTACGGCAAGTAAACAGCAAAAAAAAAATAATTATGATAAAATGCACTGGTATCTTAAGTGTATACACTTTTGCCAGAACAGATCTGGTATGGGAACAAATTCCATAATGTGCATCAATCCCAGTCTTTGTAATGTTCAATAGTTAAACTGTAATTATTTTCGCTCAAATCATATATTAGAGACTAAACTGTTGCGTACGGTTTAACCCAATATTTAACGCAAAAAAGAATAGTAATCAATTAAACAAACTTTAATACTTATTTGGGGTTAATGAAGTTCAGAGTGTCAATAAAGCCAAGAGTTGCTTTCACATTCTCTTTGTTAGCATCACAGCGTGATGATTTTCTTTACTAGGTCAAACAGGCGATCTGTCAACACTGGCATTTGCTGATATTCCAGCATCAAGTTCCAATTAATTAAGTTGAAAGGTTCTCATTTCACTAGGCCTGGACGCGTGCTGCAAATGACGAATGAGACAGAGTCACGTGTGTGTGTGTGTGTGTGTGTGTGTGTGTGTGTGTGTGTGTGCGTCACCTGGAAAGACTCTCTGTTCTTGCGCTGTCGACGTCTCTCGCGCAGCAGAGTTTTCTGTTTCTCATCTTCTTCCTCTTTCTCAAGAGCACGGATGTGTTCCTCAAAACAGATCAGCGCATCTTCCTTGTCCATGTCTAATGCACACATGCACACACAGAGGGGAAGATAAAAGCTTTCCATATCAAACACTCTCTCATTATGTGGGTTAAAAGCATCATCAGGTGAGGGCTGCAGTACAGTGTGCTGTTTGTGTGTGTGTGAGTGCGTTTACAGGTTTATGTTGTTTACGGGGACACAAAGTTGTATAATGACATAGGTGTGACTTAGTTGTACTCTATTAAAGGGATATTCCACCCGAAAAATTTACATTTACTCATTATTTACTCACCGTCAAGCTTTCATGAGTTTCTTTCTTCTGTTGAACACAAAAGAGGATATTTTGAAGAAAGCTGAATACCTGTAACCATTGACTTACACACAGTGGGAAACACAAATACTATGGAAGTCAATGGTTACAGGTTTCCAGCTTTCTTCAAAAATATCTTCTTTTGTGTTCAACAGATGAAAGAAACTCAGAAAGGTTTGGAACAAGTGAATGGATCAGTAAAGCATGACAGAAGTTTCATTTTTGAGTGAACTATCACTTTAAGGTGGAATGCCGCCTTGTGTCCCTGTAATTAAGAATCATACAAAACGAGATCTTTTGAAATGTAAAATTGGCCACAGGTTTCCAGTGAGGATTGGGTTTAGGGGTAGAGCCATATAATAAGCATTTTTTACAGTGTGAAATACATTATACCTATGGAGTGTTCCTATATTTATTTATTATTTATTTATTGCCACATCAGCAACTTATGGCTATTTTATGGCAAAAGGGATATACATAAAAACATTACATGATAAAAACGTATTCATATTACAATAAATTAGTTACTTAGACAAATACATAAAATAGAAATAAATAATTCACACATAAAAATCACAGTTAAATATGATGTTTCAGTTCAATTTTTTCAAAAAAATTTAAAATTCTTCCTGGTAGTACCTTATTAAAAATTGGAGTGTTCCTATAAACCATGCATACAAATATGTTTGTGTTTAACGCCATGCCAGCTACTATGGCCATTTTCTTGGTGACAATGTATTCTAGAGACAGATTAGAATAAGGATTTATTTTTGTATTAACGCCATTCAAAACAATGCACTGAATGAAATAAGTTCCTCACAGAATTAAAAAAACCAACACAATCCAATAGAACGTGCTCCGTAGTTCTACAGATAGAGCATGTGGGAGGATCTTCTCCAAGAATGAAAAACGTGTGTATCAGAACGTTGAAGAACGTACAGTTTCTATTTTTAGGTCTAATTTCATGAAGTTATTATTAACGTATGTTCATATTAATTGTTGGTTTTTGTTGGTTTTAGATGTAAAGGAGGTAGTGGATCATTTTTGGGGTTTATACAAGCATGCGTGTGTGTTCATACTCTGTAGCTCCTCGTCTTCAGCAAATGTGGGATTGTCCAGCAGGTACTGTTGCGCCTCAGACCACGTTGTTCTGTACGTCACATTGGCCATGTTGTCCAGAATGTTCTTCAGCGCTTCCCAGTTCCTCTTCCTCAGCTGTTTAGCTTGTTCCTGAGACAAAGCATAGAGTACAATTGTGTGCCATTAGGCTGCAGAAAGTGTATGTATTTATTAGGCAAAACATTGTATTTCAAACAAACAACCTTTATATTTCCTTTGGAATATTCATGATACGAAATAGCCTTTGAACTCCTCACCTCATGACCAAACATCATGTTAAAATGAAAATGATATTCAATTGCATTAATGCATGGCAACTTTATGAACACATAACCGTTTAACCGATATGTACCGTCAGACACAATCTGTGGACTTTTTTTTTGCTATTTCTGTTCAGAATATTGTAAATAAATATATAGTAAGAGAGTATATAGAGCATAGTAACTAAACCCCTTAACACGACATAAAAATAACACATTTTTAACTTAAGGTCTACAACGCTGATCCAATTAAAACCATGTATTTGGTAAACAAAGTACGTTTCTCATCTAATATGTCTACCAAAAGGCCGAAAATATTACATACATATTAAATACATGTGTATACAGTGATCAGCATACATGAGCACACCTCCTACAGACCTCTCTTTAACGATTACATTTGACTCGTTTAATAATTTTATGGGATGCTTTACAGTAATATATTTGTCCATATACATTAGATAAGATTTGTACCAAAGCCAAAACTGACTTAGTAAACCCAAATTAGCCTAAAAGGTAAGCTAAAAGTTAGTAAACCCAAATTATTTTGTTGGGAAAAATATTAAATGCAATTTTAATGAACAGGAAAATGAGTAAACCCAAATTAATATGTTGG
>CAIGQW010053894.1:459915-475842 GCA_903798125.1 Danio choprae | reverse complement strand
CACGCACAGACGCACGCACAGACGCACGCACAGACGCACACACACACGCACGAATATATTTGAAAAATATTTAGTTACATTTATAATACAATATATTGAAAATGTAAATATTTAGCTTTTGTAATTGATATATATTTTTAATTATATGTACACAATATTTATACACAGCGAATGCACAAACAATACGTAAATACAAACGTTTATTTTGGATGCAAAATAATCTCAATTAATTAGCCTAGTGGTTAAGTGTGCCAACATATAGCACCATGGTGCTCATGGCAGCCCGAGTTCGATTCCCGGCTCGAGGTCCTTTGCCAAACCTTCCCCTCTCTCTGCTCCCAATACTTTCCTGTATGTAACCTTCGCCGTCCTATTCAACAGCTTTATAATATAACAGCTTTATAATTCAATAAGAGATTATTAAATAAATAAATACACCTTACATTAAAACGTTAAATATGATTATTCAGTTCAATATATGATAAATAACTTTTTTAAAACATCCATCCAAGTGCTCTCAGTATAAAACTCTTGCCTGGTAGTCTTTCAAGTTTCACATTCTAATAAAATATGTTTTATGGTGAGAGAGGCTTGGCAGTGGTTACACGTTGGTGGTACATAATTCTTCAGTAAAGACAAATGACACTACATGGACAAAAATCCTGCATGCATTTCATCTTCACTGAAGAAACGCCTCGAATCTTAAACGACAAGAGAGTGAATAAATAATCAGGAAATCTGAACTAATCCTTGAAGCATATTTTACAGCACAAACATAGCCGCAGTTCAAAAGTTGGCCAGCAGGTGGCAGCGAGATTACAGCAAGCGTCTGCTAAATAATAACAGCACACAGCCAGACAGGAACTCACCAAAAACAGCACTGCTATTTAAAGCCTGATTACAGGTGAGACCTACACCAATAGCATCCTTTAACTTAGTGACGTCACAAAGTGTAACCGTGGCAACACTAACGTGATTTTAATCATCCGAGTAAGTAGGGGAGTAAAGTTTACCTGCTCTGAATCAATGACAGATAAAGACAACAAGTAAAGAACTGGGGAAAAATAAATCATTAACCTGGCTTATAGTGGTAATAATAATAGAATTGTAATAAATCAGAGAGATAGAAAATCACTCCATTATGATATGTAGGTTGTATGGTGTTATGAGTGTTTTAATGCGTTACTATTAAGTTTCTAGAGGTTCAAGGGTGTTTTTCGCCCCATTAACATAAAATATACTATCAGTCACACGTTTGGACACATTAAGATTTGTCATTGTGCTTGGAAAAAAGTCTTCTGCTCACCCACTTCTTAAATAAATAAAAAAAATCTATAAAAATTATGAATTTTCAGAATCATCACTCAAGTCTTTAATCTCACGCGGTCCTTCAAATGCCATTCTAAAATGCAGGTTTTGTGATTTTTTAATCATGTTTTATTGGCGCTCATTTATTTATGACATATTAAAATCAGTATTGAAGAGAGTTTTGCTGCTTTATATATTGGCTAAATATAAATGTTTACATTTAGTAACATTTTACATTATATTAAACATTTGACTTCTCAGCATTCGGTGAAGAGAATGTTCAAAATAACCGGAAACACACATAATAATAATAATAATAATAATAATAATAATAATAATAATAATACTACATATATTTCATATACATATATACATAAATACAAGTTAAAGTCTTAACATCTTTGTTTTCTTCACAAAATAAATGTTTTTATTGTATTTTGATCACATAAATGTGCTGAGAAGACTGTTGTCTGTATTCAGTAAGTCTTATTCAGACTGTTGTATGTAATGTGATTTGTAGGGCTGTAAAAACTCACTTGTATCGCGTGGTTGATGTCATCTTCTCGTGGTTCTCCAGGAAGCGCTGGAAAGTCTCTTTAGACTCCTTGTATTTTATTCTGGCTTCTTCCTTTTCCTCTTTTTCTGTCTGGACTTTATAAGCATTGAAGGCCTGTTTCTTTTCACTCAGCTTGGGCAGAGCACTGTGCGCGCACACACACACACACACACACACACACACACAGAGAGAGAGAGAGATGTCAGTGAAGAATAGCAGGAACACGTTTAACGGCACAGGATGTAAATGCTAATAAATGCATATAATGCTGTCAAGTATTTGCATACCTGTAACGAGGGTCATTAATTATCAGCTTCATTGCCTGCTCCCATGATGCATTGGAAGAAACGCCCTATAGTCACAAAGAGGGAGAGAAAAGGAAAGTTACTGAAGCACAAGACTTGAAATTGTAACACCACTCCAACACAGGGTTACAAGAAATATTCAGATTGGAAAAAATAAAGTGTATTGCAAATAGGGCTGGTCGATAAATCGATTTTATTGATTAACTTGAATGAGCAGTTTACATCAATTAAATTGAATGAAAATCGGTTTTCACTCTAACACATGCAAAGCTGCCCTCGAGCTCCCCATGTATTTGCCAAAGAAACACACTAACAACATGGTAGCGAGAAGAGAAGAACTCTTGAGATATTTTGTGCTCTATTATATATATCCAGTACCGGGTTGGATCCCCTTTTGCCTTCAGAACTGCCTTAAACCTTCGTGGCATAGATTTAACAAGGTACTGGAAATATTCATCAGAGCTTTTGGTCCATATTGACATGATAGCATCTCGCAGTTGCTGCAGATTTGTCAGCTGCACATCCATAGTGCGAATCTCCCGTTCCACCACATCCCAAATGTGCTCTATTGGATTGAGATCTGGGGACTGTGGAGGCCATTTGAGTACAGTGAACTCATTATCATGTTCAAGAAACCAGTCTGAGATTATTCGCGCTTTATGACATGGTGCGTTATCCTGCTGGAAGTAGCCATCAAAAGACGGGTTCACTGTGGTCATAAAAGGATGAACATGGTCAGCAACAATATTCAGGTAGGCTGTGGCGTTGACACGATGCTCAATTGGTACTAATGGGCCCAAAGTGTGCAAAGAAAGTATGCCCCACACCTTTACACCACCACCACCAGCCTGAACCGTTGATACAAGGCAGGATAGATCCATGCTTTTATGTTGTTGATGCCAAATTCAGACGCTACCATCCGAATGGCGCCACAGAAATCAAGACTCATCAGAACAGACAACGTTTTTCCAATCTTCTATTGTCCAATTTTGGTGAGCCTGTGCGAATTGTAGCCTCAGTTTCCTGTTCTTAGCTGACAGGAGTGGCACCTGGTGTGGTCTTCTGCTGCTGTAGCCCATCCGCCTCAAGGTTGGATGTGTTGTGCGTTCAGAGATGCTCTTCTGCATACCTCGGTTGTAATGAGTGGTTATTTTGCGTTACTGTTGCCTTTCTATCAAATCCAACCAGTCTGGCCATTCTACTCTGACATCAACAAGGCATTTGTGCCCACAGAACTGCCACTTACTAAATATTTTCTCTTTTTCGGACCATTTGCTGTTAACCCTAGAGATGGTTGTTGATTAAAATCCCAGTAGATCAGCAGTTTCTGAAGTACTCAGACCAGCCCATCTGGCACCAACAACCAGTCACTTAAATCACCTTTCTTCCCCGTTCTGATGCTCGGTTTTAACTGCAGCAGATCGTCTTGACCATGTCTACATGCCTAAATGCATTGAGTTGCTGTCATGTGATTGGCTGATTAGAAAGTTGCATTAACAAGCAGTTGGACAGGTCTACCTAATAAAGTGGCCGGTGTGTGTGCGTGTGTGTATAATATATATATACACATACATATACATACATATACATACATACACACACAGTGGCTTGCAAAAGTATTCATACCTCTGGATCTTTTCCACATTTTCTCACATAAACTTATTTTATTGGAAAGTTATGTGAAAGACCAACACAAAGTGAAATACAACTGTGAAGTAGAATGAAGTTTAAAAAAAATATTTTACAAATAAAAAACTGTGCAGTGTGCAATAAAAGTGCAGTGTGCAAAAGTATTCAGCCCTCTTTTCTCTGAGTGCATCCAATTGCCTTCAGAAGTTGCCCGATGATTGCTGACTGATCGAATGTTGACCTAATGACTAAATAGAGTCCACCTGTGTGTATTTTAATCTTAGTACAAATACAGCTGTTCTGTGATGGCCTCTGTGGTTTGTGAAGAGAATATTGGGGAGCAAACAGCATCATGAAGTCCAAGGAACACACCGGACAGGTCAGAGATAAAATTGTGGAGAAATTTAAAGCAAGGTTAGGCTATAAAAAAGATTTCCCCAGCTTTGAACATCTCACGGACCACTGTTCAGTCCATCATCCACAAGTGGAAAGAGTATGGCACAACTGCAAACCTACCGAGACATGGTCGTCCACCTAAACTAACAGGCCGAACAAGGAGAGCACTGATCAGAGATGCTAATAATATCTCTGGGGGACCCTAAACGCCGTGGGCCCTTTGAATCGTCCTACCTTTTCCCCCCTAGCGGTGCCCCTGCTTATAGCCTTTGTCTTTTGTGTGTTATGTTATGAAATAACTTGCCATGATTCTGTGTTGTGCTGATGACGTATGCATTGCTTTTGCAGTAAAAACATTTGTTATTGTTACACTCTTAATAGAACGCGCAGTGATCAATGTCTTGACTACATTTATTTAGCACTAAAATTAGCCTGTGCTAATGCTGCGTTGCTACATAAAAGTCGACTTCTCTAAAAATCTAAAAAGTCTTTCAGTCTCTATATCGCACAACCTAATTGCAACCTTCCATTCCCAGAGCAGAACACCTTCATTTAGATTTTCTAAAGAACAATTAAATGTCTTGATTATTTCCATGGCATGTATTCAATGAAAGGTGAGGCTTATTTGACTTAATAAATTATTATTATAAGGTATAAATGGACATCCACAGACGGGAGAAATGTAGAAGAATGAAAAAAAAGAAAAGAAAAGGGTGATAAAAAGGTTGGCAGAGGTAAATTTCCATGTTGACATCATGAATCAGAAAGTTCTTTATCCGTAATGAGCGTGTCTTTCTGGAAGGCTGTCAGGGGTCTGTGAAGCGTGCGATTCCACAGTCTTCTGTTTCACTCACTCCAGTCTAATCACACTCACAGCAATTAAACAGCCGTGGCTCTCACAGGAGCACTTTGTGTGCCAAATTAAAACACACTAAATTTAGAAAGACCCAGCCGGAATATCAACACCTCCCTCCTCACTTCACGGGGGAGAAGAAGAAGAAAAAAATACCTTTTCTTTCAGCAGTTCTTTAAAGGCCTGCTTCGCCTCCTCTTTTGTATTCCACTTGTAAACTTTCTTCACCAGCTCAGGTCTCTCCTCCTTTGAAACGTCGTTACTGCAATATAAATGAATCCATGAATGAATACCTTCAATACAAGAGAACGTTCAGTTTACCTTTTTTTAAATGGAAATTAGCCTTTGGTCTTTTATGGCACAAAACATTTCAAAAAGCTGCATCTGACTTAGTGAGTCAATTTTTTGCATGAAATATTCTGGCACAAGACTCATTTCATCCAGTGGGATGGATATGGGATATCCAGATTAAGAAAGGTGAATGATGTTCAACAAAAACTAAAGGTGAAAACAAATGGCGGACGGCTACTTCTCACTCAGGGCTGTTTATGCTAATGAGGGAGGGATCATCACTAATGGGCGGGGTTTTCCCCCTCTGATGACACGTACAAAGAGAGAACGTCAAACAAAGTGTTTCTGCAGACTGTTTTTATCAAGTGTGATTATAAAAATAGTATTAACACATTTTGACCATTAGAGGCTGGTTATATTCACACACTGCAGCCACACAACTGTGCTTAAACCAGTGATAAAGTGATTTTTGCATAATAGGTCCCCTTTAAAGTCAGAATGAAATCAAGATGTGCTCTGTATATAGTAGTGCTTGTTATAAAAGATGTATCTGTACACTTTATTATTTTGGAAAATATCCATCGAAACCACTTTTCTGCACTTCTGGTCACATGGAATGCCTTTAGCCCGGGGAGATCAGTGTGTGTCTCGTTTCTACCCAGCTTTTGTCCATTCATCAATCTTCCTTTATTTTGTTAGCAACGCTCATCTTCCAACAATCCAACTGAAAGAACGAAGTCATGTAACGCCCTACTTTTTTTTTTTCAGGACCAATTTAAATCTGATTTATGTCACATATATGAAAAAAAGGACAATCTTAACTTCGGTTTCATGGCGAATTTAAAGATTTATAAAACCCTTAACTTATGTATTAGACCTATGCCACACAGCCTGTCCTAAACCATTTATGCTTTGAGCATGACAAGATCTCAATGAATTATGAACAACTTCAATTTAAGATATAATAACAGACGTATAGATGTATAAAATCCAGGTTCAGACAGAATCCGTGCAGACGTTTGTAAAAATAAATCTGCGGAATGATTTGGAGAGGATTGTAACTAAAAAGTTGAAATTAAAATTAAAAACTTTTCATTTTTTAATTAAGGTTTACAAAGCAAATCCAAACAAATGATCTACTAAAAATCAGAACACATATATTTACAAACTGTATTGTAAATAAACCATATACAAACGTTTGCATATTATTCAATATTATTACTGAAATTAACATAAAAGCTGAATAAAAATATATTTACACACATTTACATAAGTAAACAAATACTCGATGGGCTAAAATATCTGCGGAAATTGACAGGCGCATCTTCAGTGTGGGCCTAATAAAAATGTTTGTATAAATAAATAAATACGTACATATATATACCCCGTAAACTAGAATAATGACTTCACCTACTTTTTTTTTTTTTAATCAGGCGGACACACTGATACTTAAAGAAAATGACATTCCGGGTGGTTTGTAGTAGGGTTGCACATAAATGGTTTGATATTAAAATATTTGTAACAATAACACTATTCAAAATTCTCTCCATCACTTCAACACTACGTCGCTTCACTGGCCATAAATGCAGTGAAGTAAATATTTAAAACGTGCAGCTTTAATGGTATGCATTAGGTGGCGCTGTAAAAAGTTCAGTGGAAACTGGTTTACTGTAGTGAAGTCTGAATTACTTCAAAATTGTATACTTGTTGTGTGAAACAAGTATACAAAGTCAAAGTCAAACGATCACAACAGCACCAGTGAAATTATATGAACATTGAAGCGTCATTATTGACCAGATGAATGATAATAAAATAAAACAGCTCCAAGAGATATAGGCTTTGAGCTTATACATTCTATCCAGTGTACTTTATTTTAAATGTTTTTAATTAAAACCACACTGGATATAATGCATAAGCTTGTGAAAATAGCTTAAAGGGATAGTTCAACCGAAACGAAACCTGTTGAAAATTCTGTCATCATTTACTCACCCTTCACCTGTTCAAACCTTATTATGGCCCGTTTCCACTGACTGGTACAGTACGGTACGGTTTTATGTCCGTTTCCACCTTTCAAAAGGTACCAAAAACAATGGAGAAGCCCAAAAAAGCAAAAGAAAGTTTCTTTCAGCACCCTAAAACATGAACAAACTGCCATGTTTCATTATTATCATCTCCTTTTGGTCTACTATGAACTCGGGAATGACGGAATTCCTTTTTAACAAGATGTTAACGTTACATGTGCTGGTGAAGAATAAAGATGAGATGTTTGTACTGACTGTGTATGTTTCGTATCGTTTATAAACCCAAGGTCTAAATGGAGGTATTTTGGGTATGTTGGGTATTTTTTTGTAACTGGTAACATTTCAGAGACTGTAAGGCTCTGTATGTGTTCATATACGTTTTATTTATTTATTTGATATAGACCTTTTTCTTCTTGCTGCACGGAGAGTGCCATAGCGACCAGCGTCTTCCGGTAGGATGCTTAGAACTTCCGTTTACAGCATTTACAACTGGTAAATCTTGATCCGAAAATGGTTGTCAGTACCGTTTTGAGTGGCTTACGGAGTGTTTTTGTCATCCACAACTTTGAAAGGTGTGTGTTAAAGACGTTATACTTCTGTCAGATGCGGTTCAAGCGCGAGAGAAAAACGTTCTCCTAATTCAGTGTCTGCCGTCAGATCAGATGCTGAAATACAGCATCAGTGTTCCTGACCTGTCAGCTGTTATACTGTACTCAACAGCTCTTCAATGCACGCACGCACGCACGCACGCACACACAATAGATCACTGCATTATAGAGCAAACCACATTACTGGCATGAAACTTAACAGGTATGAAACGAAGCCATGCAATTTCCAAAAAATAACAGTATGCGACTGATACTCTGCTGGCTGATTTACATGTTGATTCTAATCGGGAGCCGTTTATGTTTCATTTAGTTCGTTTGTATTGTGTAGTATTTACCATGGTATGTGTTTTTCTGTCATTTCAAAATGCCACTTTATTTTCACTTTGTCCCAGTCTTTTAATCAGTGTGTTAGTGGGACAGTGCGTGTGTGCGTGTCTGTGTGTCTGTGTGTGTGTGTGTGTGTGTGTGTGTGTGTGTGTGTGTGTGTGTGTGTGTGTGTGTGTGACAAACATTTTGGTGAATTACATTTGTTTGGGTTGGTTATATATTTAAAAAGCAAAAGCGAAAATAATCACTTTAGCGATGCCGATGCTGCATTTAAATGGCACAAGATGCCGTCTGACGGTAATGGTAAATGACTCGCAAAATGTTGTTTTTCATTCCTATTAGATCACATTTCTTTTAACAGTCCAGGAGGTGGCGCTGGTCGACAGCAGTATTAGTTCAAAGATGTTAAAAGCAAGTCAAATAGATTAAAACTATCGTTTCAAAGCTGTCCGAATGTGACTCTTTATACGCGTCAAGCTGTCGACCGGAAGTTCTTAGCATCCTCCTTACGCATGCACGCAAAGCATAATGGGTAATTTTGCGCTCTAAAAAAAAAAGGTCTATAAATCGCAGATGTTACAGTAGGCTGTTTCGTATTATAATTGATCTGCAGCTATAATCGAATGCTGTTCATAGAAAGGTTAGTAATAAACATTTATTTATACACAAGTCATTATGTATATAAAGCATTTGTTTAGTAAGAAGTGCTTCTCATACGACATGTGAACTTCAAGCGAGAATGAAGTCGACTGCAACTTTCTGTTGTACACCATGCCCACTAAAAGGGTACCATTGGTACTATTTGGCAGTGGAGACACAAGCCTGATAGAGGTGACCCGTACCACTTAGTAGAAAGAGGCATTAGACTTTCTATCTTCTGTTAAAAAAAAAAGAAGATATTTCTAAAAATGTTGGAAACCAGTAACCATTGGTTTCCACAGTATTTTTGTTTTTCCTACTATCTGGCTTTCTTCAAAATATCTTCTTGTGTTTTCAACAAAAAAAAACAACTTATAAATGTTTAAAAGTGAGTAAATAGTGAGTCAACTTTCATTTTTGGCTGAACTATCTTTTTAAGTGTCTTTAATCAGAAAATAACATCCTTCTCATTTAAATCAACATTTATTTTAGCTTAGTATGGAATCATTCAGAATATTCCTATTTTGTGATCAAATGTATGTGTTCATCACCTAGGCTGGGTCTCTACGCTGGGCGTTTCCTCAGTGGAGTTCACAGCGACATCACTGCTGACCTCAGCGACCTGCGCAGGCACGTGAGAAGGCTGTTCCTCGATGGTGCCCGTCGCCATGGCAGCCTCCGCCTCAGCAACCGCCGCCACACTAACAGAAGACTCACTCTGAGCTGTAAGAGCAGGGGTGGTGCCAGGAGCCACAACATCAGCTGTCCTATAACAGACACACAGACTAGCTCAAAATGATCATAGACGGACGGATCCAGAAAGAGAATAGACTGCCTTAGCCCAGGGTTGCCACTCGAACTTTCCAGACTTTTCCCTGACTGTCACTGTTTAAAAAAGCTGAATTTCCATGACCTATAATAAATAGAAAAACAGACTGTTTGTCGAGCAGTCCCTCCAGAATATTGTGATTCTACGAATGCTAAATTTAACCAAAATTCGGAGGAGCTTGCGATTTTTCAAGAGTTCACACTTAGATAATGCTCAACTATGATAGCAGGTTTGGCATGCTGTCCCGGGAGAGAACCCTGAGCTCGGAGATAGATGAGGCCAAGGTTCCCGCCTGGTCAAAGAGCATTAGCAGGGATACAAGATCAGGTATTTCTCGAGAGCCCCCAGTTTGTGTTTTTATTTTATTTTTTTATATATACTGAGAATTGATTCAGTATGTATGCTTTAAGTGCTTGTGACTGTTATTACGATACATTTATTTACATGTTTTTAGACTGTGGGAGAAAACCGGAGTACTCGGGGAAAACCCACGCGAACACGGGGAGAACATGCAAACTCCGCGCAGAGAATGCCGACTGGTTTAATTGAACCTTTGGCCTTCCAGCTGCGAGGCAGCAGCGCCGGCCGCTGAGCCACCGTGTCGCCCGATCATAGAAATGAGGAGGAGGGAGAAGGGAAGGATAGAGGGGGTGGGGGGGGTTCCAAAAACAAAGATAGGGAATGAAATTTAGGCAGGATATTTATAGTAGTTTTGGAATGATCTGATAGGCTAGCTAATGATTAGTGATAAGGATCAGCTGTAGTCGGTCATATCACGTGCTCCTCTCGAAATTAGTTTGTGAAACTTCACTTCTGATTTCCTGCTCATTTTTTGCCACACTGTCACTTTTCTGTATTTTGCCTCACAGCAAGAAGGCTGCTGGTTTGAGTCCCGGCTGGGTCAGTTGGCGCTTCTGTGTGGAGTTTGCATGTTCTCCCCATGTTTGTGTGGGTTTTCTCTGGGTGATCCGGTTTCCCCCACAGTCCAAAGACATGCGGTATAGGTGAATTGAATAAAGGAAATTGGTAAACTGTGTATGTGTGTGAATGTGAGTGTATGGATGTTTCCCAGTCCTGGGGTGCAGCTGGAAGGGCATCTGCTGTGTAAAAAATATGCTGGAATAGTTGGCAGTTCATTCCGCTGTGGCAACCACTGATGAATAAAGGGACTAAACCGTAGGCAAATGAATGATCTTTCCTCCAATAACTTCTGATGTAAAAAAATATATATTTAAAAAAAAAAGTGACTTATTGACATTTTTAATAGTTTGAAGTGATCTTTTGTCTGGGATGGTGTTGTAAATTATGGTACAAACACTTTGTAATAAATTCTCAGTGCATTTTCAGTTTTTTTACATACTTAATTCTCCTCATATTTTTTCTTATACAACATATTGCTTCAAACTAAAAGTCACTTTGTTGAACTGCAGTGCTGTATTTTCAAATTCAGTAGTCGACAGTGCAGAGATCAATGTCCCATAATGCAATTCATAATCGTAAACAAACCGAAAAAAAACATGAATTATGAAATACAGAAACTATTAGTTAACGTATATATTTTCAGTGCAGCCAGGACAATGTTCAAATGCTTGCCATACCATCTGCGTTGTTTTATATTAAACAACACTATATTTGCATATTAAAAAGTGCTTATGGTTGTGATACTTAAAGCCGGCATAGATAACAGAAACCGATGATTTTTGAGTTGAGAAAACAAATTATAAACTAATGTGTAATTTTCACAGCAAAACACCACAAGAAATGCTGTAAATATTGCCACAATATTTAAGAAAAGTCAATGCAAAATCTGTCATTTTAGGCTGCCAAAATCTAGGAGAGACTGCTAGAGCACTGAGCAGACAAAAAGCCGCCACAGACAGTATTTTAACTGATAAAGTGTAGTGACTGCATTTTTTCCCCAAATAATATTATTAAAAATAAAAAAATGGTATTATGAAGATATCTAAATGTAATTGATTATAGTATTTTTTATATACAGTGGTCCCTCGTTAATCGCGGGAGTTACGTTCTAAAAATAACCCACGATAAGTGGAATCTGCGAAGTAGTCAGCCTTATTTTTTACAGCTATTATAGATGATTTAAGGCTATAAACCCCCTCACTATACACTTTATACACTTTTCTCAGACAGGTGTTCACATTTTCACACTTTTCTCTCGTTTAAACACTCTTAAAGTTCAAACTTTTGTAGCAAAATAAGTCCAGTATTATAGAATGAAACCAAATATCAAAACCTGTTGTCAGGCGCAAACATTCATCGCTGTTCATAAAGCTTTTTAGCTTTTGTGCGGATAATGTTGGCATCCAGCGTAATGTCCTTTTCCTGCAGTCACTGATCTACAACATGACATTTGGAAGTAAATTTGGACGCGCACATTCGCATGTTAGTTAAAATGAAACTATTCAGATGGCGCTCTGTGGTGCAGCAGAATTATGAACAGTGTCCTGAGTCATAGTTGCAGACAGCCGCTGACTTGGGGCGCCAGTGTGTGTACCCTGATAGAAACTTATGTTTACAATTCTAATGCATGGCGTTGTGTGGCGCAGCACATCCGGTGTGCGACCCCCTTCACGATGGTCTTGCTGCGGACAGTTACAACCCTTTTTGCATCCTTGTTGGAACTCACACTGCTAGCGATCGAAGATTTATATTAATTTGGCAAGGTGAACGCATTCTGTACTGTATAGGAGACACGGAGGAGATTGATTGACAATGGTCTACAGCCAATCAGGACGCAGAACACAATGCGCTGTAAAAAAACAAACAAAACAAAAAAAGCATGGCAAATTGCATAATAAAAATCCGCAAAACTGCGAGGCCGTGAAAGGTGAAACAGACCTTTTAAAAATCCTTGATATTCTCCCTTATTCTTGCCTTGTTTACTGTTGGTTACTAGGTTACCAATACTACATTCATCCACTCTAACAAACTTGATGTAAGAGATCGAGATACTCTTAGTAGATACTCTCTACTGATGCTGAGTGGTTTTCACATTCTTTAGCTGAGACAGGTAAAAGTTAATTTTCAGTCGATTCTTTCAAGTAGCTGTTGCTAGCAACCGATTTCTATTACTGGCAATGCATTTAAAAAATGTAAAGTTTTCTATGAATCTTAGAATTTATAAGAGGAAAGCTAGTCCACCCAAAATGTGAATAGTAATCTTTTTTTTACATCAATTGAAAGTCCATACAGATAACGTGCACATATTTTTTCTTCTACTTTTACTAAAGGCAAGTTCAAACTAAAACTTTTGGCTTGTTTTGAGCTGATATAGGAACTGCAAAATTCCAGATAATCAGTGCAGATGAATATACAGCGGTCCCTCGCTATAACACGGTTCACTTTTCGCGGCCTTGCAGTTTCGCAGATTATATTTCTTTTTTTTGTTACAATTTGACATGCTTTTTTTTTTTTATTGCGTCCTGATTGGCTGTAATAATAACAACAATAATAATTCCTTACATTTATATAGCGCTTTTCTAGACACTCAAAGCGCTTTACACATTGCGGGCAATCTCCTCATTCACCACCAGTGTGCAGCATCCACCTGGATGATGCGACGGCAGCCATATTACGCCAGACAGCTGATTGGTGGAGAGGGGACAGAAAGATGAAGCCAATTATGATATGGGGAGGAGGCCATGACGGACAGAGGCCAGTGGGCAAATTTGGCCAGGATGCAAGGGTTAAACCCCTACTCTTTTTCGAAGGACATCCTGGGATTTTTCTTGACCACAAAGAGTCGGGACCTCAGTTTAACATCTCATCCGGAAGACAGCGCTCACTGTACTGGGGTGTTAGGACCCACATAGACTGCAGGTTGAGTGCCCCCTGCTGGCCTCACTAACACCACTTCCGGCAGCAACCTAGCTTTCCCATGTGGTCTCCCATCCAGGTACTGACCAGGCGCAGCCCTGCTTAGCTTCAGTGGGCGACCACGTGAAAGTTGCAGCTAGCTGCTGGTTGTAGACCATTGTCAATCAATCTCCTCAGTGTCTCCTGTTCAGTACAGAATGCGTTCAACTTGCCAAGTTAACATAAATCTTCGATCGCTAGCAGTGTGAGTTTCAACAAGGATGCAAAAAGGGTTGTAACTGTCCGCAGCAAGACCATCGTAAAGGGGGTTGCACACCGTATGCGACGCGCCACGCAGCACCATGCAAACGTAGGTTTCTATCAGGGTACGCACACCGGCGCCGCAAGTCAGCAACTGTCTGCGGTACCCAGCTATGATTTAGGACACTGTTCATATTTCTGCCACGTCACAGAGCGTCATCTGAAAAGTTTCATTTTAAATAACATGCGAATGTGCGTGTCCGGTGTGTGTTACTTCCAACTGTCATGTGCATGGTGCATCTGATGTATGACCCCCTTAAGGATGGAGTCTGCTATAGCTTTGTGGATCAGTGACTGCAGGAAAAAGAACATTACGCTGGATGCCAACATTATCCGCACAAAAACTAAAAAGATATATGAACCTTTTGCTGACAGCGATGAATGTTTACGCCTGACAACAGGTTTTTATCTTTGGTTTCATTCTATAATTCCTTCATTCATTTTCTTTTCGGCTTAGTCCCTTTATTAATCAGGGGTCACCACAGCGGAATGAACCGCCTCATTCTATAATACTGGACTTAATTTTCTACGAAAGTTTGAACTTTGTGTTTAAACAAGAGAAAAGTGTGAAAAAATAAATAAAATAAAGCTACTACTCGGATTTCACCTATCGCGGGTTATTTTTAGAACGCGATAAGGTAGGGACCACTGTATATAAAAAAACCCCACTATAATCAATTACATTCAGATATCTTTATTGGCATGACAAAAGAACCTTGCCCTTTATTCAAACAAAAATGATGGAAGGATATTAACAAAGATCGTCTGTGTGTTTTTTAAAGATAAACATAAAATAAAACTGACTTGGATGAACATTAGGCTAAATAAATAATGCCATAATTTATAGCAAGTTTGGCTAAACTAAGCTTTTATGGTTCAGTAAAAGCAGACACTCACCCGTTTTCCTCTGCCTTTATCATAGCTGAAGAAAAGAAGAAGAAAAAAAAAGTTAAACAATATTCAATTCTCAATTAGTGAGACATCAAAATTGTATTCATTTTGCCTTCTGACCTTCCAGGTCCTCCAGTTCTTTGGGTTTAGTCCAGCGAGACTCTTTGGTCTGTGAGTTATAGTAATAGGGCTTTCCGGTGTCTGACTTATACTCTTTCCATGGACATTTTGACAACATTTGCTACAAAATAAAAATGTAAATAGCAAAATAAGCACAAGAATTCAAAACAAATGAGAACATTGTGTGTCAATCATATGACTAAATCACCATATTACACACACACACACACACACACACACACACACACACACACACACACACACACACAAAGACAAAGACAAAGGATGTGCAGTAAAATGATCACTCTGAAATAACGTTAGAAGCGACATACTTTTTTTCTAGACTCAAATAAATACACCGCTTCGCTAAGTCCGCAGATTTGCTAAACAGAAACTACAAGACTAAAATCCCATAAAGCCCTGTTCACACCAGGTATTAAGATGCCTTTTCGTCTAGCCGATCACAAGTGCTCAAAAGAGACACACTACCGTTCACCCCTGCCATTTAAATGTCTCTTTTGTCCACTTTCAACCACTTCTGATGAGCGAAAGTCTATGGGCAGGCGTTGGAGTTCTCTCTTTTACACTGTGAAAGCTAATGCAATTTTCATCATTTACAAAAAATAATTAATCTTATTAAAAAGTAGCCTACCAGAACAATTAAAAAAGCTTTTTTTAAACAGGTTATGCATTGACTAATGAAATAGATAATGGATTTATTTAATTTCCAAGAAACTCCTATTAGGCCTAGACACTTTGCAGGCCAACATGTATAAATACTGTTGTTTTTATAAAAATATTTTAGGGCTATTCCATGCAAACGTCAACCTTGCCATGAAAAAAAATCAAGTTTTACCAAAATAGTAAAATTTTTTGAAATTTTTTTTTTTTTTTGTAGGCTTGTAATTTACAGTACCGTAAATATATCTCTGGTAAATCAAATATAATTGTTTGAAAACATTGACAAAGTCACACAAGTGGCAATTTCACATCTGTCACATCCATAACAGTGTATAT
>CAIGQW010053894.1:448782-459905 GCA_903798125.1 Danio choprae | reverse complement strand
CACACAAGTGGCAATTTCACATCTGTCACATCCATAACAGTGTATATGTTAACATACTTTCCCTGTGAATTTATGTTTTGAGTTTTTACTGCCAATTTCGCATCCATAACGCTGGAATTGCTCTTTAATAAATATTTTAGAACATCCTAAGTAATTTGAGAAGGTGTCTTTGAGTAAAATGATTATGCAAGGGATCATGCGAAAATGATAAGGGGAAAAGACCGATCATCCACCACAACAACAAAAGTTAAAATTTTATGAAAAACATTAGTTCAAAAAACAGGCGCTGCATGAGATCTGCCGTTTGAAGAGAATGAAACAGTTATACTTCAAAAATCCTATTTATTTTTTGAAAAAAATAAATAAATAAACAGACTGTTAAGAGATCATAATACTTTATACTTTCTTCAGCTCTAATACAAAACCTAAGATTATCAACAACAGCTTAAACCAGCGAATTTTGAATGAATTCAACCACATTTGCGTTCACGCTGTTATGGTGCGTTCACACCAGACGCGGATCAATCGTCAATCGCGAGTGATTTACATGTTGAGTCAATGCAAAGACGTGAATAGACATCCTGCGGCGCGATTCGCGCAAATGAAGCAGCGCGAGTTGAGCGCTTTGTGCGTTTGACGCGCGAATCGCTTAAGTTGGAAAATCTAAACTTCAGCTGACATTCGCGCTGCGTTAACCAATCAGGAGCTTTCTCTTGTAAGGGCGTGATTATGACGTAGTGCCTGTTGTTGGTGTCCCGAGGGGAAATCCGACACCGGACAACAGCTCATCAAACTGGGGTCGGCTCAGTCTAAAGCACCGCTGAGAGCTTTCATCATCTAGGTACAGTTTCTGGAGGAGTTGATGAACTCACAGAGCTGGGTGCACCTCTGAATGGATCTAGTGGACTCAGACATGGCGGCGAACGAATCTACACTGTTTTTCAGCCTTCCTAAAGCACATAAACACAGCTGTTCTCTCAATAAAATCTATGTTAGCCATTTAGCAACGAGGTTAGAGTCACCGGGCAGATAGAAGCCCTGCTCATGACGCGAATCCGCATCTATTGTGAAGTGAATTTGACGTGCGAATGAAGCGAGTAAACTCAAAATGTTCCCGTATCTATTTCCGCGCGAATAGTGAGATTTATTAGCACGTGCCGCGTCTGGTGTGAACACAGCATTAGGGCAATCTGATCAAATGTATTTTCGACTACAAACTTGTGATCGAACCTACAAAAATGCATCTTAATACCAGTTGCGAAAAGGGTCTAAAAGCCAACGAGAACGAAAAGTTCTAACAGGTGATCAACTGACAACATTTAAAGGGATAGTTCACCCAAAACTGAAAATACTATTATCATTTATTCCGCCTTCACTTTGTTCAAACCTGTCTTTCTCTTTTCTGTCGAACAAAAAGATATTTTGAAAAATGCTGAAAACCATTGCCTTCCATAGTATTTATTTTTCCTCCTATGAAAGCCAGTGGTTACAGGTTTTCAGCTTCTGTCAAAATATCTCCTAAATTAAAAAAAAAACTCATAGATTTGGAAGCACTTCAGGATGAGTAAATTTTCATTTTTGGGTGAACTATTCCTTAAAGAAGACTGATGCAGCTAGCTCATTTCCATAATGACCAACGCAATCTAACAAGAGCAGCACAAATTAGTGTAGAGTCGCAAACAAGCAGAGCTGATGATAATTACAAGCAGATAATCTACTAACAACACAGGCACAGCTTGTTGCATAAAATCTCACACCAACAGCTATCACAACCATCAAATGCGAAATGTGTCAAGACGGGCTATTTAGAGATATTAAACAGTTGAAGGCAAAATTATTAGCCCTCCTGTGATTTTTATTTCCAAAAATTTCCCAAGTGCTGTTTAACAGAGCAAGAGAATGTTCATAGTACCTCGTATTATATTCATCTTCTGGAGAAAGCATTATTTCTTTAGCTTGGCGGGAATAAAAGCAGTTTTTACATACCATTTTAAGTTCAATAGTCAGTCAAAACTTATTATAGAGCACATTTTTTTTAAACAATAAATGCTTGTCAAAGCGCTGTACATAAAATAGTAAGCAAGGGTTATGAGACAGACACTCGATGGCATAAAACCAGACAATAGGACCAATAAAATAAAAACAGATAACCGCTCTTAATAGACCTCAAAGCCAGACTATAAAATATGGTTTTTAACTCGATTTAAAAACAATATTATTAGCCCGCTACAGAATAACCCATTTATCCAAAGAGCTGCATAATTAACCTAATTTGCCTAGTTAAGCTAAAAGGGTTTCTGCAGATTTCACCAAGTTAAATGTAAGACTTTAAGACCATTCATTCATTTTCTTTTCGGCTTAGTCCCTTTATTAATCTGGGGTCGCCACAGCGGAATGAACCGCCAACTTATCCAGCATATGTTTTATGCAGCGGATGCCCTTCCAGCTGCAACCCATCACTGGGAAACATCCACACACTCTCATTCACACACATACATACACTAAGGACATTTTAGCTTACCCAATTCACCTGTACCGCATGTCTTTGGACTTGTGGGGGAAACCGGAGCACCCGGAGGAAACCCACGCCAACACGGGGAGAACATGCAAACTCCACACAGAAACGCCAACTGACCCAGCCGAGGCTCGAACCAGCGACCTTCTTGCTGTGAGGCGAACGTGCTACCCACTGCGCCACCGTGAGGCCACTTTAAGACCATTATGAATTAAATTTTAGACTCATACCGGGCTAAACGCTAAGGAGTTTTTCGAATGCCCTAGATGGAAAATATTTTTATTTGCCCTATCAAAAAAATTATAATTGAATACATTTAATAATAATTTAGTAATAAGATAATTACATATTTTAGATATTCCCTAGCAAAATATTTAAAATATTGTCAAAACAAGCAAGCTCTAGTTGTAAACGTATACTTTTTTTCACCAACACAAACTTTCCTTAAAATAAATATAAAAATTGACAAATGTTTTAAAAAACTATAATAAACTAAATGTATGCACAACAGTCTGTCCAGCTCAGTGTCCTCAGCAGTACATACATGGAAAACTGTTAAACGAATGTTATCGTATACAAAATAATTCAACCATTATGGTAAATAGGGGTAAAAATGTAATTTTTTAATAAAAAGTTAACATTTTTATTGAGATTGTTGGTGATTGGATGGGTGTTGGCCAGATTGGGTAGCTATACATAGACAAAGGAAAATTAAGACCTACAGATTAAAAAAAAAAAAAAAAAAGATTAAAACCTAAAACACAACATTTCAGTAAATTCAAGACTTTTTAAGGCCTAAAATCCTGTTTTTGAGATTTAAGACATTTTAAGACTTTTTAAAACCCAGTGGTATTTACAGTACAGTACAGTAGTGCACTTTTCCCCCTATAGACTTCCATTCATATGCATGCGAATTGGATTTTGCATCATGTGATTGCGTGAGACCAATAGAAGATCAAAACATGACCTCTCTGTATGGAAATTTCAAATATGGAGCAATTTCGCAGAGCCATCTGACAGAATTTCACAAGCTTAAACTCTAGCGCAGAGATGCCCAAAGTTGGCCTGTGGTAACCTTTGATTTGGGCCGTCATCCCATCTGAGAAGAGAGGGAGAATGATGGGGATGGTTTCGAGATTATCAATTCTAATTTAAATGTAACCCTTTGTTTGTTTGTTTGTTTTATTGTTAAAAGCTAACTGAAATTAAACGCTTCGATTAAATGGTGTAAATTAATCCGATTTTGTTTAAATGTACATACTGTCACCCGACAATGCAAAGACTTTGGTGAGCAAGTCAAAGGCAGATTCTGCTTGATTAGTGTATTTATCATTGAACTCCACTGTGTTATAAATGATATTGTTTATGTTATCATTTTAAAAATTATACTCCATTAGATAATACAATTTAAAGTAATTTTTTCTATTTATTTTGAAATATTATGAAATAATTTAGAAAATGACCCATGGCAACTTTAATGTAAAATAGTTTGGTATATTTACCTTCGGCCCACGGCTCTCAATGATATTTGATTTTTGGCCCTTCATACGAAAAAGTTTGGGCAACCCTGCTCTAGTGTGACTGAGGCATAACAGTATCTTGGAAAATAACTAGTAAACGTACTGTCATCATGACAATGACAAAAGAAATGAGATATTAAAACTATTGTTTAAAAATGTGCTGAAAAATTCCCACTCTGTTAAAGAGCACTTGGAAAATATCTGAAAAAGAATGACAATTTTGCCAATAATTTTGCCTTCAACTGTATATTGCTGCAAATAATCCAGTAAAATGAATATTAATTCAAATCATTTATGAACTAGGGTTGTCAAAACTATCGACTTCTGTACCAATTGGTACTGAATATTCAAAAACGTCCATTTCTCACTAACATTTGAGCGTGTTCTTAAACATAGCTGATTGCCCATTGTGTTCATATGCTCAACAGATATGACTGATTGGCCGTGAATGTCCTCGGTTTACGGCTTTTCACCAAGTACACAGATACAGCTGCATTTCAAAGCAGTGTTGATCAAATGAGCTGACATACAGACCAAGACAAAATTGTTGATACCCTTACACTTGTTCAGGCCAGTTTAATACATTCACCTATTATAATGCTTGTGTTGAACCACAATTCAAAAGCAATATCTCATTTTCAGTTGTTTATTTTCAGTAACTTTTTGACTTACTTTTTTTCCAGTTTCAAGTTATTTCAGTGACCACTGTAGTTTTTTCTTTCTTCAATGCAAGGGTCCACATTTATATGAGTGGCCCACTCATGGATGGACTGATTGACATGGCTTTGAAATGCTCCAATGTCTGTGTATCTATAATAGCACTTGGTGAACAGCGGTGAAGAGTGGTAAACCGATGACTTTCACAGCCAATCAGACGTTGAATTCAGATTCGCATACAATCTATCATAAATAATATTTAAAAATAAAATCAGCATGTCTCAAACCGTAGTATGTTGAAAAGAGTATGCCAAAGGTTTCCCGGATGGTCTACTATTTCCAGTAGAGAAATTCGAAGTGTAGAACCATCTGTACTCTAACTGATAAGAACAATACATTGCGTGTTGGAGGTGAATTCGATTTCGACTACAAACATTGGCAAAAATTGCAAAACTACAAACATGTCAGATGCGCAAGATGAACCATCAAGTGGAAAGGCTTCGGTAAAGATGCTTAAATGACTTAATATCCAACCTACTGGAAAATATTTTAAAATCACATTTTCCACAGGATCTTTCATCTGCAACAACATGAAGTTTTATAGAGATGTGTTTGGAAAATAACTTTTGAATGCATAATTATCCAAACACTTTAAATAGGTTAAAATGGACATTGCATACAGGTAAAGGGATAGTCTATAAGTAACTATGGAGTGTTTTGCAATGAGTATTGCTGCGTCCCAATTCGCATACTATCCATCCTAAATAGTATTCGAAAATAGAATAAGTATGTCCCAAATCGTAGTATGTTGAAAAGAGTAAAAAGAGTACTTCCGGTAAAAATTCGAAGTGTAGAACCATCCACTCTAACTGCTGATATTGCCCACAATTCATTGCGCATGGGACGTGAATTTGATTAGAACTCCAAACGCGGGTGAAAAAGTGTAAATAAACTACAAACATGGCGGATGCACGAGACCAAACGTCAAAGAAAGGCTTCGGTAAAGATGTTTGAATGACTGTTAATCAATATCTAGCCAACTGGAAAAGATTTAAATCGCGTTTTCGGTGTTATATGTCATCTGCAACAACAACGTGAACTTATATTAAGATATGTTTGGACATTAACGTCTGAATGCATAATTATCCAAAGACCTGAGGAGATTTCTCTGCATGAAAGACTCGTGAACGGCAGATTATCCTGCTGCTGCTTCTCCAATAAGGTAGGCAATTAAATATGAAAGAAATGTGGATGATGTGTGGATGATTGACAGGGCTCGTAACTAAGCGACATAATGATCTGTTAACAAGAAAGTAGTATGTCCTAAAGCTTGCATACTCAGTTACACACCCAAAAGTATTTATTTTTCCTTCACAAAAAAAGTACTTACTTTTAGGGCGTAGTGTAAGTATGCGAATTGGGACGCAGCAAATGTTTCTTGTTTCCCCATGTACAATATGTGAGGTAATTTCCAAAACTGAGCATTTCCGTAGTCCATTGTTCATAGGTTGCTAGGCGACCATCAATCGTTCTCTCAGAAAATGACAAGCAGACAAAACATTGCTGTCACTCTGATACTGATACTCTGTTTTATTTATGGAGAAAATTACAAAGCACTGCAGTCTTTGAGTGTTCTGTGTTTGTCTGACATAATTAGTCTACCGAAATGTGTATATTCCATACAAGTTGAAGCTGATTGGTCAGTTCTTGTCATGTGACTCGCGGTGCTCTCGCCGCATTCATTCAACTGGGTGTGTCTAGGCACAAGTGCGTCACGATGCTTGCCTGTGCAAGCCACTCACCTCCATTGTAAATAACGAACTTGCACGAACACTAGAAAAGACGCGATATGCGAACGGCCCCTAAAAGGCTGCTGTCATTTGCGATATCCAGCAGTTGATCTTCCTGCATGGTGGATTCACCTGATTTGTTGACAAATGGGTTGCGGATCTAATCCTTGGCAGTTCACGGGTCCTTCACTGGGCCTTTTCCCCTTCGCAAAGAAACTTTCCAAAGACGCCTGTTTATTACTTATTTTGCTGCTTGTGGGTTAAATTTGGGCGCTCAAGTGACCGAGATGTAAGCGAGAGAATACGGTCATTTTTCAAAAGTTCAGACTCGGATAATAAACAAAACGAAAATAATTAATTTCTTGTGTGGCCCGGCACTAATTGATCCGCGGACCGGTACTGGTGGTTGAGAACCACTGCTATAAAGAACGTAACTGTATAACTATCATAAAACTACATAATTGTGAGAGAATGATGTAAACGCTATGTTACGTCTCCGGTGACCTGTTTGTTCTGCTCTTTACTTATTTTACTTGACTTGACTAATTTATGTATGTTTTTGTGTATGTTAACTGTTCAAATACATTTTAAAAAGTATATTAAAAAAACATTAGTCAAGCACTTTGTATGATTCATTTAGTATCCTCCTTCACAAAATTGTGCATATGGGAAACTCCTTCCATTGAATATGCAGTAAGGTTATCTGCAAAAATCACTTTCTACAAACCTTTTCGTTGTTAAAAATTTCCCTGCGTGTCTTAATAGGTTTTTTATGCCAAAAAAGGCGCAAGCTGTGAGTAACTCTGGCCCTAATACTCAACAAGAATGTTAATTATTAATCTTTCAGGTCTCTCCGTTGAGAATATCTACTTGGCAACTGGTGTGAATGGAACTTCTGGATATGAGAATGAACAAGCCTCAATTCTAAAATCCTTACTACCGATTAACTACAATTATTTACCTTTATGAAAGATCTAAAATAAAAACTTCAATATGACCTCCTAAATGAACAGTAACTGGCAGATGAAAGAATATGACTGTGTAAGTAATGATGATGTGTTGACCTGTTTTTACCTCTGCGGGTGATTTGAGTTCATCTGGCTTCTCCCAGGTGGATTGTTTGGTCTCTGTGTTGTAGTAATATATTTTTCCATCCAGAGATTTGTGCTCGGTCCACACTGACTTCTGTAGGGGATATTATGAACACGTCTCTTATTACATCATTAGCGGCTAGCCATCGCCAGTCGTTTCATCAGCTGCATTCTGCAATCACTAGTTAAGTTGTAGAAAATACACAACCATAACACCTGGCTAATGATATCCATGTTTGTCCGTTCACTCATGTATTCCTTTATTCTCTTTCTGTAGGAATGGGAATTGCTAATAATAAAACAATTGTGCTTTTACTTCTCATTAAACGATTCCCTTTAGGATTGTTTGATTATTTTTGACGAAACACTATTTTTTAAATAAAGAATATCTGTCGTTTAAATGAAAAAATAATTGATAAATCCTTAAATTTCACAACAACCTTAAATATTCCAGCAAATTTACAATACAACCATCAATATGCCAAAACTACAGGATTATGTTGCCCTCTTTTCACCAGAATTATAATAACCGAAGTCACCCCAGTGTCAAAAAAGACACAATGCTTTTAATGTGTTACAAAAACAGATAAAGAAAAGCTTTCTTTTTAAATCTAATCTACTCACTGAATAAGATAATGCAGCCATCAAAAATAAACTGGTCTCTAACCTGACAACTCACTGAAGCTTATTTAACAGCTCACTGAAATAATGACTAGTCAGGAGGAACCACTGTTTTTGTGTCTTTAAAGTCTTATGGAAGTCACATGGAAATGAACAACCTATATAATGTGTGTTTCATTAAATCAATAAAATCACAGGGGATAGGAAAAACATTAAGGTATAAACATGACGACAATATTAATTTGTGTGTGACATTTCCATTTAAATTCCTTATGAAATGTGACTCCACTTATTCATTTATTTATTAATTTACATTTTTATTTAAGATTTTTTTAATATTCTTTTTCAGAACAATCCCTTCCAACAATTTAACCCTTCGCAGATGAGGAAATAAATAAAAAAAATAATGATAATGTGTATTTTTTAAATAAAATAAGAAAAATAATTTAAAATAAATAAATAAATAAGTACTGCCATCATAAATACTTTTCAGGGGACACATTTGTACATCAAGTTACACTGTGTTACAATATACATTACCTCAGATTACATTGGTGATAGGTTAATGAACCTCTAAATATACGTACAGTGCTTAGCATATACGAGTACACCCCATTTTGAAAATGAATATTTTTATCCATTTCTCAGTGAATATGGGTAATATATATTGGTGCATTTGAACGAATCAGATTTATTAAACAGATTTCTTTATTAAAATTATATTTTAGTCACAGAACATCTTTAGTAATGGAAAGATAATACATTCAAATTTATGCAAAATATTGCAAAAACAATTACAAACTACAACATTTCAACAGCATTTTATATATTTTTTGTTTCTCTTGATTTTTCCTCTTTTTGAAAGTGTTATTTAATATTTTTCCCTAACATATACATTTGGGCTACTAATTTTTGAACCATCATTGTAAGTTATTTTGTTAGATTAGCTCCAGATTTGGCTTCAGTACTGACTAAACTAATGTACATGCACAAATATAATATTGTAAAGCATCCTATAGAAAATATTAATTAAAATGAGAGATTTGTGGGGGGTGTACTCATATTCGCTGAGCACTGTATCTAAATATGTTGTAATACTTTTCCACCTCTTCAGAAAAATATCAGTCTTCATTTGTAGACATGCGGTCATTTTTTTTCCTCTGAATCCACTGAGGCACCCCAAAGGTGCCTTCTTCCATCCAATGTACTGTTATCATTTTTTTTTGCAACCAGTAATAATATCCTTATTAGAAATCTTGTTTCTTCATTAAACATTTCTTTGGACAGTGCTTCCAATAAGCACACAACTGGATCAAGGGGTATTTCTATATCTGATTTCATATCTATTTCTTTTTGAACATTTTTCCAAAATTCTTGAATCTTATTCCAGTTATTATTATTATTATTATCGAAATATCATAAGTCTCACAAGCTTTAAACACACAATAATAATAAATCATATATAAAAACTTGCCTTTTTCGGCTGTTCATCAGGTGAAGACTCGGTTGATGTGGCGCTCTAGGAGGAAATAAATAATACTTCCATGTTAAAAGTATTCTGCCTTTAATGTTTTTAAAGGGACAGTCAGGGGTAGAACCATTGATTTCTATAATATTTGTTTTTCCTAATATATAGAATAAGAATAATAAAATAATATGGAATAAGTCAAGGGTGAGTAAATGATGACAATATTCATTTTTGTGTGAACTATCCCTTTAACAGCATTAGAATTGGCAAAAATTATGAGACAGGAAATTGATTTAAATCACCATCCTAACACTCCAATATTAACAATAATGTGTTTGGCTGTTTTTCTTACAGTTGTTCCAGGAGCAGCCGGAGCTAAAATAGAGCAGAAACACTAATTACATTTGGAAAAAAACTACATGAACAAAACGATTATAATCCAATACAATTTGTTTCTTACCTGCAGGCTCCACTGGACTTACACCAGGCTGAAATGGAAAAAAGAATAGAGTTTTAAAACCAAAACACACACCTTTCAATAGTAAACATTCTGATCTGCTCCTTCAACCAACAATAAAAGCCCTGTCAAAACTTGTTGGAATTAAATTAGCCTGTGTGTAGATCTAAAGATACCGGCGCTAACTTCATTAGCAGTGTCCTTGCCACAAATTACAGGAAAAGAAAATGACATCCTGACTAACAGTAGAGTTTGACTGACAGTTCCCAGAACACATCTGATCAGACGTCTTCATCTCCAGCTCAAAGCCAGGCGCTAATTATTACTGATGCTATCAGTATATAATACGGTTAACTAAAGACAGGCTCTTTGATGCGTATTATAGCTGATTAAATAAAAGCAGATCTTATTTACAATTGAATAAAGGAGGCATGTTCAAAAGACAGCAATACATGCCATCTACACTAAAAGAGCACATTTTTAGCAGTAGATGCTATTTACACCAAGCACAAATAGGGACAGATGCCATTTACACTAAATGCAAATAGCATTTAGAGATTGTTTACACCAAGTGAAAACAGCAGTATTTTCTTAGCATCATACTATTGATAAGTGCTAGTGGCAGATATTTGCACCTCCATCTTAAGGCTACATTTTAAAACAGAATGCAATGAAATTATATTAAATATTAATAAGAATATTATCAAATTGATTCTGCCTACCTGGGACAATAAATCCTACACCTTCCTCTGACTGACCATAACGACTTTCAAAGACTATTACATACTACCCAAAAAACTACCTATTTGGCCTTTTATTTAGAGTTTGGGGTCAGTGTATTATTTATTTTTGACTTAATATAAACACCTTGTGGAAGGAAGGAAGGAAGGAAGGAAGGAAGGAAGGAAGGAAGAAAGCAGCTAGCTAGATAGATAGGTAGATAGATAGGTAGATAGGTAGATAGATAGATAGATAGATAGATAGATAGATAGATAGATAGATAG
>CAIGQW010053894.1:413635-448363 GCA_903798125.1 Danio choprae | reverse complement strand
TAGATAGATAGATAGATAGATAGATAGATAGATAGATAGATAGATAGATAGATTATTGGCATACTCTTAAATTTCATTAAGACACAAACAACAATTATTAGCACAAATAAAGACTTTACTGTGATTTACTTTAGCATACGTTTTAAAAGTCCCTTTCGGAATCTGAAATTTGATTGGATTTATTTTACCTGAAGAAAAATAAAATCTATTATAGACATGTATATATGAAACAGTCCGAGTCAACAGTTTTTACAGTGTGACTTCTCAAAAAATGACGCATAGCACAAGCTCTGTGATTGGTCCGCTTGGTAGCGGTGACGAGTGTGAGCGGCGCTGAGAGCTGAGAACCGCGAGCCCGATGGAGCGAGTGTTTACAAGTGTCGAGTCAGGTGGAGGAGCTTCAGATGGAAACTATTGTTTTGTGTTTACCTTATGATTAAAGTTGTTGCACGTCCACCGGTTCCCGCCTCTGAATGAGCAAGTTTGAGCTTCTTGTACATTAAGGTAGCGTTCAGAAAAAACAAAACACCAGCAAAGAAACTCGACACAGAGGAACATAAAAGCCTCACTGCCAGCTAGCGTTTCAGAAGTAAATGCACAGCTATGCGCAAAGCATGCGTCGTGGGTCACGCCGATCGCTCGATGCAGAAGTATTAAGCCTTAAGGCTGATTTATACTTCTGCGTCAAGCGCACAAGTATAATTCGGTGTAGCCCTGTCGCATAGCCCTCGCCGTGGCTGACGGCGACATGCACCTCACAAAAAAATGTAACTACACGTTGCGACGACGCGTATCGCAAGCTCTGTGATTGGTCGGCTTGGTAGCGGTAATGAGTGTGGGTGGCACTGAGAGCCGCGAGTCCGACCGAGCGAGTGCCGAGCGCCGTGAAGGAGCTCCAGATGGAGACTTTTGTCCAGATTGAGACTTTTGACGTCTGAATGAGTGAGTTTTAGCTACTTGTACTGTATGTAGCCAGTTCTAGTAAACCTCCAGCACGTGCGTTTAGAGCAGAGTTTACTACAGAGAGTCATTTGCTATGCAAGTTTAAACTTGAATTCGATTTAATTGGTCAATAATGACACTCCAAATTCACTTCATAACTACAGTTGAGTGTTTGAAATATTTTGAAAAAATTGTGTGTGCTTGGAAAAGTTTCTGCGAGAGCACCCTTCAGAGGAGATTCACTACAAATCACAATGTGCTTCCTTGAAAAGACGCAGCTTTGCGATTTCAATTCAATTAATCACCCAGCCCTATTTCAACTTAAAATAAACAGTCACAAAGTGTGCTAATGTAGGAAAGGAGACATACCCCACACTCCAGATTAAGCAGATCTGTTCTGCTACTATCACTCAAATCACAGGGACAAGTGTTATGGGGATTGGTGTTGATCCTAAATTGGTCCATTTTCCCACTTTGCAGTCTGCTCATTAGGGTTATTTTGACGCTGCTGACAGCATGTGAGGGTCTATATTTAACCTGCATTGCTAAATCAGTGTGATATTCAGGGTAGTTTACCGGTCCTGTAGGCTGGATTGATGCAGCTGGCAAACGAGGTGGCATCATCATTCCAGGCATCATTGGTGGCATCATGGCTGGCATCTAAAAAAAAAAAAAAAAAAGTTGCATGAAAAATTAATGTGAACTGCTAATTTCCCTCCTACACTGCACAGGAGAAGGAAAGCTGGGCATGAGAAGAGGGGTGTAAAAGCACATCTTGTGCCTTGTAGTTTGGAGTGCCTCATTACAGTCTGATTCTCACACTCCAAAAACATCTACTGACATGACATTCATCTCACATAATGACAAATACACAATCTATATATGTAACATATAAAGTCTATAAATAGAACATTGCATATTGTAATTGTAATATTTGCTACTGCTAACTTATATTTGTATGATCAAAATTACATTATTAGTCCACATTATATTGACCAATTTTGTGATGGCACAAGAACCTTGTGCACAAATATTTATCAATAATCGGCCTTGCAGCCTGTCATTATCAATGTAAAATGTAGTCAAACTAACATGGAGGAAGTTAAACCACTGGATTTAAATGCTTAGCTGTTGAGCTATTGAGTGGCTGAACATGGGTGAAGCACAATACCAATTGACCCTTCGCTAAGCCACACCCGAAAACCGCCACACACCAATCGCAGCTTAGCAACCGTAGCTACGCGCAGGAGGTCTGTCAAGCTTTCGAGCGAGAGAAACAAGCCAAAGCGTTGTGCATATGGATTGTGCAAATCTGATACCCAGTATCCTAAAAGTTTGGACGGGGTGGTGGAATTTTTTTCAGCAAATTCAGTCATATTTCCATCCGTTTCAAGCTACGAATATTTGGATTACGTATCAACAGAACAAAATAGAGATATGATCACAAACTGAGCACTTGCGATCAATATACTTCACCCGCAGCAGTAATTTATATCCCTCATGTCCACGTCAGAGCTACAATTCATCGATGTTTTCGTCTGTCTTTTGGAGATTTAGTCATTGGTGACGACGCGGGTTAGTGTCTGCTTTTATATTTGGTGTCGGATTAATATTTGCTGGTAGGGAAAATCTATTTGTTCACTTCTGCTATTTATACTTTGATTTGCATTTCAATTTATTTATGTTTTCCACTTAACCGCAAATTAGAATATAAACTGTATAAAAATACTGACAGTTATAGGTACTGTACATTGTTAAGTGTCAATGATGCTAATATTTGGCACAAATCCATCAATTTCCACTTTCTGGCTGTTCTTTCTATGAATGAATTATGTAGAAGCACTGTCCATGTGTGTTTCCTCATTGGTTAGTAACGCTATATTTCATTGCACAACAATAAGTCTATCAGGCTTTTTGGCTTAAAAAAAGAGAAATTACGGTTTAATTTTATTATTATTATATTAGATTTTATTATTAGATTATTTTTAAATGTACCTACTATGAGGTCCAATTATGCCTTTTCACTTTTAGAATTTTAGTCAGCATGTCATGTTTGGCCATAAAAAATATCTTTAGTTAGTTAGTTACAAATATCAAAGTCCACTCCAAAGGGAGATTTTATTTACAATTGAATCTTGTCTCTTGGAAGCGAAGCAAGTGACGCAGATAGGTCATGTGATCATGGCAAAATGGCGGATGTAGTACATCAGAGTTCCATTCATGCTACTCACATTCCTACTGCATATAACTTACTTTTCTAATGGTCGAGTAGTAAATTAAAATTCAAATGTAGTACCTACTAAGTAGTAGGCCATTTCAAAAGCAGCCCTGGGTCCCAGGTCTGGGAACTTTGGCCGCTTTGAATGGTTAAGGACCACCCACTGTGTTACATGACTGATGGGTTAACAAACCTATCATGTTTTGTTTTGTGCTGCGCCATATTTAAGGGTGTGGAAAAGTCCTCAGAATAACAGCCAGTCACGCAACTAAGTTTACAAAAATGAGGCATCAATATTCTAAATGATCTGCCAGCAAAACATATAGGACTTTGTAGGCTTTGTTCTGAGATTCATTCATAATTTTGGTGACATATTTCTACATGAAGATCACACTGACTTAGATGATAAAGTGAAAGTGTTCTTTGTTAAAAAAAAAAAAAGCAAAAATATATCCTCACAATAACAGACGGGTGGAGTAATGTATAGCCATGTTTCAGTTTATTAATGAGCACTGTCATCAATATAAACTTTGCAGCTTTTTTTAAATCAAACAAACATGTTTCCAGCCTGGTTAATTAAGATTGCTGCACGCTTGACTCCTGGAAATCCTGTATGTTTAAACTAATTAGAGGACGACTGAGGGTCTGCTGAAGTGTTTCAAGAAAAGTGTGCCATGTGCACCAGACATTTAGCCACAGGTCTGTTGGCAGTCCTTGGCGTGACGTTCAGTTAAGTGGTTCAAAACAGTTCTAATATCCAATCATGCAAAAGTTTACTTCAAGAATGAACAGAGTAAAGGCTGATTTATACTTCTTCGTCAAGCACACGCACATGGTCCGGTGCAGCCTCTGAGCGGTTGCACACCCCTTGCTGTGGCTGACGTGCACCTCTCAAAAAATTTAACTACAAGTCGCAACGCCGTGTAGCACAAGCTCTGTGATTGGTCGGCTTGGTACCGCTGACGAGTACCACGAGACCAACGAGTGTTTACAAGTGTTGAGTCTTGTGAAGGATCTCCAGATGGAAACTTGTTTGTGTTTACCTTATGATTAAAGTTGTTGCACGTCCACCGGTTCCCGCCTCTGAATGAGCGTGTTTTAGCTACTTGTAAATTAAGGTAGCGTTCAGAAAAAATAAAACACTCGCAAAGAAACTCGACACAGAGGAACATAAAAGCCTTATTGCCAGCTAGCGTTTCCGAAGTGTTATTGCAGAGCAACACAAACAGCACGCAGAAGTATAAATCCACGGCGCATGCTTTGCGCGTAGCCATGCGTCACAGTGATCACTCGACGCAGAAGAATAAATCAGCCTTAATAGTGAGAGTATCAGTGAGTTTCAAGTTTTAGTAAACAGAAAGAGGAAGCATCATCTGTATTAGTATTGCTCTCATACAATACTAGAAATATGCACACATATTTGAATATTAGACCGGAAATGATGATTCGTTAAGTAAAATGACTATTATAATTTTGGTAAGTTACTTTACTGGGCAAAAATGCACTGAATCCATGATGAACGCTTAGAATGCAAACTATATTGTCTGCCTCTCTGTGCAGTGAGGTCTGTAATTACTTTTATCAAAGGTAATCATATTGTGTGCAAACTTTGTCGAGTGAAACCAAGTTATCCCAATAGCACCACTGCAATGAAGAATCATATGCAATCCAAACATCAAAACGTTATTACTGGATGTCATTTTAAAATGAAGCTGCCCGTCACTTGACCACACTAATACACCCAAAAATAAATCAAAGCTGTTCAGTCTGTCAACGGCGCCAATTTATGTTTATGTCGGCCACTGTTGTAAAAACAACCATAATCCACAAGTAAAACCTCATTTAAGTTTGAAGAAAAGAGTGAATGTCTAATGTTTACAATGGGTACGTTACATGGACACCAATCATCTGATTTTAATACGATTAAGACAATATTCTGATTAAGAGTCTACCATGTAAACATCGATTTTTGATTAATTTAATCCGATTAAGGTCATAATCGAACTAAACAAATGGAATTAAGACCATGTGGAGTATGCCGATTTTAGTCGCATTATTGAAGTGCAGTACAGACATGTAAACACCACAATCAAACTATTACTGTTGTGTAGGGTTTTCGGCCCGCATTTTGCGACAGGATAGTCTATACACACATGGCTGTTTGACACTATTCTCTGCACCTACCTGGTCAGTGAATGACCACAGACAACTGCATCGCAAAATGCTGAGTTCCAATATCTCCAATATCCAATATCTCGTTTGTCAGGGGGGGCATGCATGAAATGTTCCTGAATGAAAGTGCCGAACTGCAGTAATTAGATTACTGATGTCCATGTAAACGTGGTCAATGTCTAATGACTGCCCACTTCATATTTTCTGAATGTTTCTAATAGATGTTTGGTTTGTTTTATCCCAAAACACTTACTTAAGCTGAAATCCACTACCAGTTTGACTGCATGAGATTCTCCAGTATTTTGTTCTGATTCCTGACTGCCCAGAAAATGATCAGATAAATCCCTGCTCTTGTTAGAAAATGGGTGGGAAGCAGTAGTAAATTTGCGTTTAGAAGTACACGCTGAAACAGCACCAAAATATATGGCAAGCTGGACAAGCAACAATAAATGATGTGTGGGAAAAATTCGGAGTTGAAACTTCACAGACACGTACTGTAAAGCGTTGTAGTCATCATATGATCCCTTTAATACAACTTTAGATTCTGGTTCTTAACTAGGCTAACATTTCTTTTAGAAACTGTAATATATTTAAGATTTGTTAAGTGTGATGTCACACGAAGCGGCTTCCGGGTCCAAGCTCTATATCAAACTGTATGGGGAGAGTCAACAAATGGTAATAATAGACGTTTACAAAGCGATGTAATACTTTTGAAAATCACAATCGCAATATATATATATATCTGATAGCCAGAAAGTGATTAATCTGTGATGCAGCAAGTCCAGAGACTGTTGCGTACACCATAATTTTATATAAAATTCACTTTAATGTGTGATATGACTAAAAAGTGGTCATAAACGAATTTTTTCTCAATTCAAATGAGTAGCGGCTTGGACCCAGAAACAGTATTCCATGAGTCACGACTTAACAAGCAGATATGGCTAAATTCCTGAGATATTGCAATCTTAAGAAGTAACAATTCTGCATATTTGAACTCCAGAGTTGACAGCTCACAAACTTTAATGGCATTTAGAAAAACGATGAGGAGCTTTTATGTCGCTTGGCTAGTAAGTTCCTCTCACATGGTACCGGCCAAGACTATACAAGCATAAACCAAGCAACTTCTCCAGATGCAAAAAAAAATTGCATATGTTTAGACATGTTAATACACGCCTGTCAATCAATTTGGTGGGCGGGGAAAACTGAACTCCTACGTCACATTGCGGTGGGCCTCAAAATCACTGGGATTTGGATCCTATTTTAACGTCGGAAAAATAAAAAAAGACTTTGTTGTGTTTATATCACTCCAATATGAATGTGGACACAATATACCTACACACAGTTCTGTTAAAACAGCTTCCAAATATTGATTTTGCACCATAGATGCCCTTTAATTAAAGTGTTCAATTAATCAAGGTTTTGATTTTTGGTCATATCGTCAAGCCCCACATACGAGTTCACATATAAAAAGTACTAGCTCTATGCAAAGCAACCCACATTTGGTTTTCAACCACTAAATATTACATTTGTCTAATAAATTGAGATTTTTAACTAGGTTTCAGTTACAGGTACGCAACATTGGGAAAAGTTTTTTTTTTTTTTCTCTCTCACTTTTGAATCTCATTTTTGTCATTAAATTCAACATTTTACTAAATCTACCAATCCCTGTATAAAAACAAATAACGCTGCTGCAATCTTTCATTTTCGTCATTTTACCGTACTGCGTTTTGACTCCCAATCACAGCAGAACATTGTCATTTTAAAACACCACCACTGCCTGAATAATAACCAGAATTTTTGGTATATGAATTTTGATATCCATTTTTGGTTACTAATCTTTACCTGTCCAATTGGTGGAGCGCCCATTGGAGGCATCATGGGTGGCATTATTCCCGGGGGCATGGGGGCCAGGCTGGGCGGCCTCTGGCCCATGGGTGGCATTCCCATTGGAGGGAAGTGAGGCGGGATTCCTGGTGGCCCCATCTTTAGAAAACACACAAATTCATTTTACAAAAAAATACAAATTCAATACGCGAACGACAGAGGATACAACCAAAGAGCTGCAAAGACAGAGAAAGTGGTGACTTTACAACAGGTAGAGGCTTTCCAAACACCAACTTACAAAGGGTGGGGGGATTCCTGAAGGTGGGACACCAGGATAAGGTGGTGCTCGACTGGGGCCACTATTAGCATCAGTCGAGGACTGTTATGAACAAAAGAGTCCATTACAGTAACCACTACAGTGCTGATAAAGATGCTGAGCATCACTGATCGGTGATGACGTTTCCTCATGTCCATTCTAATGACAGAAGTGCACTTCAAATGCACCCAAACCAGCTTGTAACCTTTATGAACATTATTAATGTACAGAAAACCAGTAATATGCTCATTATCATAACCATAGTATATTATTACTCTTTAACAACACAAGCACATAATGTATGATTTTAATCAACTGTCACTCAAGTTTGACTAATGTAAGAGTTTTATCAAAGCTGACTTATCGACTTGCATCTCAATTCACCAGGAACAGATGGACTGTCGTAAATTGACTGCTATTGAACAATCATTTTATTCAATAATTTCAACGTGATAGGAGTTTATACTCTCTAACGTTACTTTAACACAGCATCAACATCAATGCAGTCAGCAAAGTAAACGAATATCCATAAACAAACAACTTCCATACAGAGACGTCCCACACACTTAGATACCGAACACGCGTGCTTTAATAAATACAATAACACATTCGAACTCTCATTCAAACGCACATTAGCTTTAGCATTAGTAGCAACAGCCACTCATTCACATTAGCTTGCATGCTAACCAGTCTTTATTTCGTCTACACTACATCCATTTCTTCACATCAACTGTCTTTAACCTAAGCGAAGACACGGGTTATTGTTTACACGTGTCCTCTGCGGTCGCTAGAACACGCCTGGACTGTGTTTATGCGAATAAACTGTGTATTTTGCTGGACTCACCATGATGAGAGAACATGCAGCGGCCCTCCGCGAGACAAAAACCTGCGTTCTGATTGGCTGCTGCGCGCCGGGTTCAAACTACAGAGTTGTGTTTCAGTGCAACTACACTGGGTGGGACATGCGCATGCACGTGCACTGCGGGGGCAGGGGGAGTGGAACTAGTAAGCTGCGCAAACAAGACGCAGATGTAAAGCGTAAGTACAAATGAGATTTTGGGTTGCAAAATTATATTAATGTAACCCATTTACTTTAGTTCCTTATTTTCGGTGATAACAGTGCACTAATTTTATTTACAGTTAGTATACACACTTGTTGTACTTAATAATAGTTTTATTATGAAATATTTTGTTGTGAAAGTGTCCGAATTTATATTATGTAACAGTTTCATTAATCGGGGCGATGCGGTGGCCTCACAGCAAGAAGGTCACTGGTTCGAGCCTCGGCTGGGTCAGTTGGCATATCTGTGTGGAGTTTGCATGTTCTCCCCGTGTTTGCTTGGGTCTTCCCCCACAAGTTCAAAGATATGCTGTATAGGTTAATTGGGTAAGCTAAATTGTCTGTATTGTATGAGTGTGTATGGATGTTTCCCAATGATGGGTTGCAGCTGAAAGGGCATCCGCCGCGTAAAACATATGCTGGATAAGTTGGCGGTTCATTCCGCTGTGGCGACCCCAGGTTAATAAAGGGACTAAGCCGAAAAGAAAAGAGTTTCATTAATCCATAAATACATTACATATTTGATTTAAAATAATATTTTGTCATTTGTATTTGATGGGGTTTATGAAAATGGGTTAATATTTTGTATCAAAATACCTTAGTCTCTTGTATTTTTAAAATACTTCAAAATACTTTTTATAAAGAAAGTAACAGACAAACAGCAGGGGTAGATTTGGGCGCAAGTCAAAATAAGACAAACAACTTAAAGTCCTACAGCGCCGATACCTACAAAACTTCATTGGCTGTTTCAAACGCCAGTAGCTGACCTGCAGGTGCTCTTTAGTTAATTTTGACATAGTTAATCAGTATGAGACAAAAATATGTAACGATACTCCAATCCACAAACTGGTCAAAAACACCCAACTCAGGTTTTATGGCAGCAAAAAGACGGCTAATTTTTGTTTTTTTGAGATATCGTCTTTTAAGTTTTGTATTGAACAATTGCAACAAACAAAAAAACTATTTATGATTTATGTAAATGCCTAAAACTGGAGATTTTAGTAGTTAAATTGGAATTTTACATTGAGTATCGAAGATTTCAATTGCAAAAATATTAATAAGACTTTTAAGAGATGGTGGCAATTTTCACAATCAAGAGGTGTTGTACTGTACTTCAACTCATTATCTGCATTAAATGGTTTTTACACTGATTAAAGAGATCAGAACCTTTTGTATGAAATTTGTACAAAATCTATACTAAAATCAAAGAGAAAGATAAGTTACATTTTCATGAATATCTCCTTGTGTACGGTAGAGGTGAATGAAGTGCAGAGAATTCCCCCTATTGATAGATTCCTGCCATTTTTATGAACACCTCCTTGTGTACGGTAGGGGTGAATGAAGTGCAGAGAATTCCCCCTATTAATAGATTCCTGCCATTTTTATGAACACCTCCTTGTGTACGGTAGAGGTGAATGAAGTGTAGAGAACTCCTCATATTGATAGATTCCTCCCATTTTTATGAACACCTCCTTGTGTACAGTAGAGGTGAATGAAGTGCAGAGAATTCCTCATATTGACAGATTCCTCTTTGAACACTGGTGTTATTGTGTTCTTTTCCCCATCGCATAAAAAAATGTGTTGAGATATGTAATAATTTAAAAGGTGATCATTTTATTGGCAGCACGGTGGCGCAGTGGGTAGCACAATCGCCTCATGTAGGGTCAGTTGGCGTTTCTGTGTGGAGTTTGCATGTTCTCCCCGTGTTTGCATGAGTTTCCTCCGGGTGCTCCGGTTTCCCCCACAAGTCCAAAGACATGCAGTATAGGTGAATTGCGTAAGCTAAATTGTCCGTAGTGTATGTGTGTAAATGGGTGTTTCCCAGTGATGGGTTGCAGCTGGAAGGGCATCCGCTGCCTAAAACATATGCTGGATAAGTTGGTGGTTCATTCCGCTGTGGTGACCCCAGATTAATAAAGGGACTTAGCCAAAAAGAAAATGAATGAATGAATCATTTTATTTCCATTGAATTCTGCTACACTCAAGATTTACAATTTGAACGGTTTGCATTATTACTTGTTTAAAGTAATATTTTCATTTTTATAGCAAATATATACGGCTGCAGAAATGAACATCGTGAACTAGCACTGTTACGTGCCGGCTCAAGCACGCAACAAAATGAAGGGAACCAAACCAAGTTGAATGAAAAAATGCAAGATATAATTATTTAAAGGTTGTATTTAAAGGTAAGTGGAAAGGGGTATCAAAGTAACCCATATGTAAATGAAATGTCTAACATAACATAATATATAACGTTCAAAACAACAACATATAACATAAGAACAAATTCCAAAATAAACCAAACATAATATAAGCGGTGGGTTAGCCAAAGGAAGTCAAAAAGAAACGATCCTCCAAAGCGGTCTCTCGAACGCATCTTTGCAGCTCCTTAAATAAGGCATAAGATTAGCCGCACATGCTGCACCATAATGATTCACCTATTAAAAAGAAAAAGATAACCAGGAAACAGAACAAACCAAATCACAAACCCATAACATCACTTTTAACAAACCTGATTAAAACAAATAAAACATCATCTCCTTATTTGTTGCATTATCATATTTTTCTGTGACTCTGACTGCTAGAAAGAAATCATATTTCATGACATAAAAAATAAGTAACACCAATGACAAAAAGGTACATTCATTCATTCCTTTTCCTTCGGTTAAGTTCCTTATTTATCAGGGGTCGCCACAGCGGAATGAGCCACCAACTATTCCAGCATGTTTTACGCAGCGGATGCCCTTCCAGCTGCAACCCAGTACTGGGAAACACCCATACACTCTCACATTCACACACACACACACACACACACTCATTCACTACGGCCAATTTTGCTTACCCAATTCACTTATAACCCATGTCTTTGGACTGTGGGGAAAGCTAGAGCACCCGGAGGAAACCCACACAAACACGGGGAGAACATGCAAACTCCACCCAGCCAGGACTCGAACCAGCGACCTTCTTGCTGTTAGCCGACATTGCTGTGACACTGAGCCATCGTGCCGCAAAAAGGTGCACGTAATTTTTTTTAAATATTAAGCTGTCATTCATGTATCATTTCATGTCAAAAGGTAATTGATAAATATGGTCTAAGTTTAAATGTTAAGAATAAATTAATTGTTGCATGTTCTCCCTGTGTTGGCGTGGGTGTCCTCCGGGTGCTCCGGTTTCCCCCACAAGTCCAAAGACATGCGGTACAGGTGAATTGGGTAGGCTAAATTGTCCGTAGTGTATGTGTGTGTGGATGTTTACAAGGGATGGGTTGCAGCTGGAAGGGCATTCGCTGCGTAAAATATATGCTGGATAAGTTGGCGGTTCATTCCGCTGTGGCGACCCCAGATTAATAAAGGGACTAAGCCGAAATGAAAATGAATGAATGAATGAATGAATAAATTAATTGTTAAGACATTTTGCCAAACTAGAAGTGCACAATTCTGTAGAATGTACAGGGCCCATTATTTGATTATACTGTATATGATTACGCACTACTCTTGGAGAGGGACTACCAACACTTAGGAGAGAGTTGCCTATGTGGGGCCAGCACTAACATCCCATTCACACTACAAGCGACACACAGTGACCAAGCGAGCATTCATTTTAATGCAGAGTGAACAACTTCAACTATTGGCTTCATCCAATGTCTTCATCTATTGTAGGTGAATCTTTGTTCACCTGTATTGATTCTTAAGTTTAATTTTATTTAAAACTGCATGTGTTCATTCGGGAAATGGCCGTAAACAAAAGTAGCTGATCAACAATAATGCTAGAGACTGAAAATAAGCTTAGCCATAAATCGGAGGTTTCTTAAAACTAGGGTGGAAACAGTTTACAGAGTGTGCCAGAGCGATATATCAAAAATAAACTTTTTATAAGGGGTTGAAAATGCAGCCACCCACCATTCTCAGGAAACAATAGTCTCTCTGACATGCACTCTATTTCTATACTCTCTGCAGGTAGTCAGAGAGCTCGGCCTGTCATCTCAGCACTACGCTCATCTGTCATGGTGCTTTAATTGGCCGCTTGTTCCCATTTACCGTAACATTTATTTTCTTGAGCCCAGGGGAGGGACATGCAATTTTGAGACTGAAACATGTTATGCTCTGATAAAAGCCCAGCTGACTCAGAGGTTAGGTAATAATTCACCTGTGTTTGAGAAGTGATTTTTCTTTATCTAAGAGGTTTTAAACATTGAACTTATGTCTGTCATACTGAACAATACAGTGTGTATATCAGGACTCTGTTCTCTTCTTTTGTCATGTGACTCTAGTGTTTTCCTTTGTTCCCCTTCCCACCTGTAATTAGTGTTGATTAATTTCCACCTGTCCATCGTTTAGCTTATTATCAGTATGCGTACTGAAGTGACTGTTTTGCCCCATGTTTCTTGTCGGTTCTTGTCTTCACCACTCATCATTTATCTTCCTGTTCCATGTTCCTAATCCCTGGATGTGGGAATGTATTGCTTCCCACTGGTGGTTAAACAACATAGGCTCATTGAGAAAACGTACCCCTATATACATTTCTGCAGATTGCGAATTATGTAGCCAGAGGAACGTATGGCTGCATTTCATCTTCATTTTTCTTGCTTACCAGCTGAGCGATTACCTTCGTATGGACAGCTTTTCCGCTCTTACCAGTTTGTCCAGTGGCTCGCCACGTATGTCGGTGGACTTGAGACGCAAAGCGGAGTTGACCGCGACGATGAGGCTTGAGTCCGGTGAGGAACAGTTCCAGAAAGCAGGTAAGACAAAAACAAAAGCCAATAAATAAAATAAACAAGTAAATAACAGTTTCTGTGCCTGACGATCGGGTTGTCGTGGTCCTAACCTTCGACCACCACCCGTTCCACAATGCAACGGCCCCTTACAGCTCCCCCTGCAGGTGGTGGGCCTGCAGGAGGATGGTCAATCTACGTTCCTACTCTCACCTATGGTCATGAGCTTTGGGTCATGACCGAAAGGACAAGATCTCGGATACAGGGGGCCGAAATGAGTTTCCTTCGCAGGGTGGCAGGGCGCACCCTTATAGATAGGGTGAGGAGCTCTGTCACCCGGGAGGAGCTCGGAGTAGAGCCGCTGCTCCTCCACATCGAGAGAAGTCAGCTGAGGTGGCTCGGGCATCTGTTTCGGATGCCTCCTGGACGCCTACCTAGGGAGGTGTTCCAGGCATGTCCCACCGGGAAGAGGCCTCGGGGAAGACCCAGGACACGCTGGAGAGACTATGTCTCTCGGCTGGCCTGGGAACGCCTCGGGATCCCCCCGGAGGAGCTGGAGGAAGTGTCTGGGGAGGGGGAAGTCTGGGGTTCTCTCCTAAGACTGCTACCCCCGCGACCCGGCCCCGGATAAGCGGTTGAAAATGAATGAATGAATGAAAGTAAATAACAGGGTGAGAATGTGGTATAATCTGAAAACGTAATCAAAATCATGTTGCCGCGAGGGCTTTTTTTTTCTGGATTGCTTTTGGGTGTGGGCTTTGGTGAATCGGTGCTTTTTAACAGCGGCCTCTGGTGGATTTATGAGTGAAGACCAGGCACAAATGCCACCCACGAGAGAAATGTGAGATCTCAAAATGTGAACTGCAAAACAAAACGTAGCTCCTTGGATCTATTTGGCGTTCTCCAGAGATGTATATAGCAGTACGTAATCAGAATGAGCCTTGGTTGTGATTAAATCAGATTTTGACTCTATTCCTGAAATATTCTCCTTGTATTTACTGCATGTTTTTAATAAAAAATAAATAATAAAAAAATCTTATTAATGAAGTGTTTTACAGTTGAATACTCTTTCAATTTCTTTAACGGGCCTCATGGTGGCGCAGTGGATAGCACGTTCGCCTCACAGCAAGAAGGTCGCTGGTTCGAGCCCCGGCTGGGTCAGTTGGCATTTTCTGTGTGGAGTTTGCATGTTCTCCCCGTGTTGGTGTGGGTTTCCTCCGGGTGCTCCGGTTTCCCCCACAAGTCCAAAGACATGCGGTATAGGTGAATTGGGTAAGCTAAATTGTCCGTAGTGTATGAGGGTGAATGGGTGTGTATGGATGTTTCCCAGAGATGGGTTGCAGCTGGAAGGGCATCCGCTGCGTAAAACATATGCTGGATAAGTTGGCGGTTCATTCCGCTGTGGCGACCCCAGATTAATAAAGGGACTAAGCCGAAATGAAAATGAATGAATGAATGTCTTTACCTTAATGTGCTGCTTTCAGTTTTTAATTCTATTTTTTTGTAAATACATGTTAATAACTATTTTATAAGAGAAAATGGTTTCTGTGCCAATGTTTTTCTTTTTCCTCGTTTTAAGCACTAAAACCTAATTTTAATACAGTTATCAAAAAACTATAGTCTTAACAGACCAGCCAAACGTTTGGGATAAAGGCGCTGAAAAATATCTCGTTCACCAAGGCAACTTTTTTTTTAACAAGACAGTAATACTGTGAGTTATACTGTGAGTTATTGTGTGGAACTACAATTCAGAATAATCAAGCTGAATATTCAGCAGCCATTCTTTAGTGTCACATGATCCTTTGAAATTATTTAAATATGGTTAATTGAGTGATAAACTACTATGTTTACTTACCTACATTTTGGTTAAGTAAAATGATTAGATTATCATATTAAAATGGTTGTGTGAGACTGGAGCGATGGCTTCAATTTATATTTAAACAGGAAAAGTCAACATAGGCTCATTCCGAAAAACGTAGCCCTATATACATTTCTGGAGATGGCGAATTATGTAGCCAGAGATACATATGGCTGCATTTCGTCTTTAAAACGTACTCTAAAGGGAGGTATGAGGTATTCTTTTCGCACTTACCAGCTGACCACTTACCTCCGTGTGGACGGCTTTTCCGCTGTACCAGTTTGTCCAGTGGCTCACGGCATACATCGGCGGACTTGTGACGTGGAGCAGAGTTGACTGCGACGACAGGATTCGAGTCCGGCAAGTAATGGTTCCAGATAGCAGGTAAGACAAAAACAAAAGCCAAAAAATAAAACAAGTAAATAATAGGGTGAGAATGTGGTAAAATCTGAAAATGTGGTAAAAATCAGGCTGCTGCGAGGGATTTTCTTTTTCTGGATTGCTTTTGAAACACTCGGTTGGGTTTAGGGAAGGGGGAGGGTGGGTCAGTCGATCGGTTTGTCAGTCAGTCAGTCAGTCGACAGCGGCCTCTGGTGCATTTACGCAAGAACAGCAGGCACGAATGGCACTCGCAAGAGAAATTTGAGATCTGAAAAAGCGTACACATCGGCCTCTGGTGGATTCGCGAAAACAAAAACGTACCTCCTGGGATGTATTTCGCGCTGTCCAGATATGTATATAGGGGTACGTTTTCAGAATGAGCCTGAGTTGGGAAAAGTTATTTTAAATTGTTATATTTCACATTCATTCATTCATTCATTTTCATTTCGGCTTAGTCCCTTTATTAATCTGGGGTCGCCACAGCGGAATGAACCGCCAACTTATCCAGCATATGTTTTACGCAGCGGATGCCCTTCCAGCTGCAACCCATCTCTGGGAAACATCCATACACACCCATTCACACTCATACACTACGGACAATTTAGCTTTTTACCCAATTCACCTATAGCGCATGTCTTTGGACTTGTGGGGAAAACTGGAGCACCCGGAGGAAACCCACGCCAACACGGGGAGAACATGCAAACTCCACACAGAAATGCCAACTGACCCAGCCGAGGCTCGAACCAGCGACCTTCTTGCTGTGAGGCGAACGTGCTATCCACTGCGCCACCGTGAGGCCCCATATTTCACATTATTACTGATATTTTGTCAAATTAATACAGCCTTGGCGGAAAAAGAGGCATACTTCAAAAAGTGGAGACTTTGGAGAGGAAGCCATCATGGGATGAAACTCTGGAGCAGTGACTGTCGACGAATGAGTTTCTAAAATGGTGGCCGTGATGGGACGAGATTCTGAAATGGTTGCCATGATGGGACGACATACTGAAATGATGACCATGATGGGATGAGGCTCTGTAGTAGCTGCCATAATGGGACAACTCTGGAGTGGCAGCCGGCCATGATAGCTGATTTCATTTCTGTTTGATCCTCAGGTACAGCACAATCATTAACATATCAAACTGGCATTTCAGTCATATGATTTTCTTTCATACAAAAACTGTTCCTTCACATTTGGTGTTCAGAGACATCAGTCCGAGACAGGGACACTAAGATCATTTATAACAGGGAATGATTTTCATGTAATTGGGTGTCATCAGTGGATTCTGGAGGTAAAGCTGACTTCAAAGCCATGGGAAAATCAGCTGGGTGGGTGTAGAGATGCCCATCACCACTGCTGTGGCCCTGAACATCAGTAACACACACACACACACACACACACACACACACACACACACACACACAGTCTGGCCCTCATTAGGATGGTCTCATACACACAACACATGCTCATTAACATTTGCAGAGCTGCACACATCAGTACTGGTCTCTACGACATTGAAATAGTGAGCATGGGTTAAAGACATGAGTGCGCATGATTCTACACCTTCAAGTAAAATATCTGTGTGGTGAGGCCCGGGGGGTGGAATTAGGGGAGTTTTGTGAGCAGATGCTGTGGAAAAATGGCTTTTTGTACACTTATGTCAGCCCCTGTGTGTTTCGGAGACAGTTCGGTCTCACACAGAAACAAATTGGTGCATGACAAAATGCGCTCTCGTGGACAAAATCACACTAACACAAACACATGCCCACACACAAAGCACTGATGCTATGCTTTACTTATAAACAGAGTGTTATCTCTCACCTGAGAACCTGATGGTAATGAGGAAGATTTTTCAGTCTGTGTCAGGGAATACAGATAAATAGCCAGTAAGAAAACATAAAGGAAAGGTACAGGGTTTATTTTTAGTACCATAATCCGGTAACATTTGCAAAGGATTGTCCAATAACTTTGTGAACTGTGATTTTTCAGATCTTACAGACTATAAACTATATAAATTACAATTATAATTATACACTACTGACAAAAGTCTGGTCGCCTATCCAAGTTTTAGGAACAACAAATAATAACTTGACTTCTAGTTGATCATTTGGCATCAGAAGTGGCTTATATAAAAGGCAAAGGCCTCTTGATTACGCTTATTTGACCAAAATAAAATATGATCATGCCTTGATTTTTAATTATTTAATTAGGACAGTAAGGTCTGACTTTGCTTAGACAAAAGTCTTGTCACTTAACAGAAATACTGTACAGTATAGAATATGAAGGCATGGTGCAGTGGAAAAAGAATGAACATTGTGTATGACTCCCATGAGCTTGGACGACTGCATTCATACATCTCTGCAATGATTCAAATAACTTTTTAATAAAGTCATCTGGAATGGCAAAGAAAGTGTTCTTGCAGGACTTCCAGAGGTCATCAAGATTCTTTGGATTCATCTTCAATGCCTCCTCCTTCATCTTACCCCAGACATGCTCAATAATGTTCATGTCTGGTGACTGGGCTGGCCAGTCCTGGAGCACATTGACCTTCTTTGCTTTCAGGAACTTTGATGTGGAGGCTGAAGTATGGGAAGGAGTGCTATCCTGCTTATCCTGAAGAATTTGCCCGCTCCTGTGGTTTGTAATGTAATGGGCAGCACAAATGTCTTAATACCTCAGGCTGTTGATGTTGCCATCCACTCTGCAGATCTCTCACATGCCCAATATACTGAATGTAACCCCAAACCATTATTTTTCCTTCACCAAACTTGACAGATTTTTCTGAGAATCTTGGGTCCATGCGGGTTCCAATAGGTCTTCTGCAGTATTTGTGATGATTGGGATGCAGTTCAACAGATGATTCATCAGAAAAATCTACCTTCTGCCTCTTTTCCAAATGATCTAGAAGTCAAGTTATTATTTGTTTCTCTTACAACTGGGATCGACAACAAAACTTTTGTCAGGTAGTGTAGTGAATTCTCATTAATGAATTTTTTTACAACAACATCATTGTAACAGGACATTTTGTTACCTAGTTAACTTTAATTAGACAGACAAAAATATGTTGTGTGTTATATCATATTCTCCCATGGGTTCAATATGTATTTAATGATAAAACGATGTGAAAGAGTTTTTTCAGGTTTCTCATTCTAGTATTTCCCTCATCTCATCTCTGTAAAGCACAACCGTGTTGGACGTGTCTAAATAAAATATGCTCTTCTGATTGTGTCTCTGTATGATGTGATTTCATCTCATTCAACCCCAACACAAAGAAGCTGATTTCTGAGCAGAGAAACAGACTCCCTACCTCTACCTCTCTAAAGACGCCTGATTTCATGAATATAAATCATGCTGTCTCTGTCTTTTTTTTTTTTTGATTCCTTGCCACTGTCGCGTCTGACTTGCTTGGTTGGGGTCTGTGGAGCTGTTCTTCAGTGGTTCATCCTTCAACAGTGAAAGTACAGTAAGCTTCAAATGAAGTTTTATTTTTGTTCTTTGTTTGAGGACAAATAGAAGTTGGAAAATGTTGAGTAAGGGTATGCTGTTTTCAAACACCCTGACACCCCCGCGCTACAGTAAGTAGGGTAGTAAATATGTCACACTGCTACTGTGTACCCCTAAATACAATGATGGTGGCAGAGAGTGAAGAACACTTTCATAAACATCTAGTAAACAGCCTTCGCCATGAGAAGCATTACCGTGGTGCACCACATATTTACATTGTTTTCTATTTGCTGCAGACAGACACTGAATGATGTCTCCAGTGTGTGCAAACTCAAGAAAAGAAGTGGGCTTCTCGTCTGGGGTGTGACCCCCTCCAATTTTTTAAATCTCTCTGCGAGCAATCATACAGGTGCAGATACAGCTGTGCAGCTCTGCTACTCAACTCTCCAGTGTATTCATGTGGCTAGTGTTGTTGTTTTGGATGTTGTTCTCCTGTGTGACCCCTGTGGGATGAGAAATCGCCACAGACCAATGGTAGTTCAAAGGTGTTTAGGAGCCAAAACAAACTGCCACAAATGTTTGCTTTGCTGATATGTTTCGAACTGTCGAAACAAACACAAAAAGAACTTTGTTTCAGTCTCGTTTGTTTTAGCTCGTTCTTTGATTTCTTTATCAAAGTATATCAGGAGTATACCAGGCTATAACACTATTCCAGCTTTTCTCATGGTGCATTCACACAAGATGCGGATAAAGCCTTAAGGGCGTACTCACATTAGGCACGGTTGCATTGAACCATGCCGGGGTGCGATTGGTCCCCCCTCCTCTCCTCCCCTCGGCCTGCACTCACATTGCATTTGCAAAGTGATTCATTGCAGAGTCAGCAGCACAAAATTCCTGGGGGTGCACATCACAGAGGATCTCACCTGGACCACCAACACCACGTCCCTCTCCAAGAAGGCACAACAACGCATACACTTTCTTCGCCGGCTGAAAAGGGCAAGTCTCCCTCCACCAATCCTCACCACATTCTACATGGGAACCATTGAGAGCATGCTGACCAGCTGCATCACTGTCTGGTACGGTAGCTGCAGTGCTGCAGACCGCAAGACCCTCCAGCGCACAGTGAACACAGCCGAAAAGATCATCAGTGCCCCTCTATCCTCCATTCAGGACATTATCCTCTCACAGTGCTCCAGCAAAGCTAGCAGTATTGTGAAAGACTCTACTCATCCCTTCCACAGTCTTTTTCAGCTGCTGCCATCAGGAAGAAGGTTTCGAAGTATTAGAGCCTGCTCGGCTAGACTACTCAACATCTTCTTCCCACAGGCTGTTAGAGCCCTTAACTCCAGTCAACTCAATAATGAAAACGATGTTTCCTATAAATGTACCACAATCATGTTGCACTGCTTACTTAAACCTTAACTCTTGCAAACTATTAAACCTTAAATACCTCTTTTGCACAATATTCACCTTTAATACCTCTCTTGCACAATATCCTGCACAACATTGTTCAGTCTCAAGTAAAAGTACTTGTATAGCCTGTCTTATGTGTATAGTTAAGTATTTTATAGTATATGCTAGTTATGCATAGGTTTTTTTAAAATAGGTCTTATATCCAGTGTTGTGTTTGTATTTATGATTAATTTATGTAGCATTGTTGTTCTGCGAAACACGACATTTTGTTCTTCTGTATGTCCACACTTGTAGCGGAATGACAATAAAGCTCGACTTGACTTGAGATGAGAAGCGATCTTACTCATGGAGATTGCTTTAGTTGTATTGTTACGTATTATTTGAAGTCGTTTGGGATGCGGTGACATACAGTTAAATCTTTTGCTGAACAGATCCACCACTTTTGACTCTCATAAACTTTCAGAAAAACATCGTGCTGCACATATTAGGAGGTTTGCTGAAGGTAGCAGCTGACATGCAGTGAGGGGTTTGCGTCTTTAATAAACTATGACAGTTCGTGTTCATTGAAAAGTAAGAATGTTTAATGAATCCATATGAAACAGTCCTTTAAAAGTGACGTCGGGTCTTCAGTTTTGTATTCAGACGAGCTTTGCACTCACACTTCAAGCTTAGAGCCCAACCGAACTGCCCTCTGGCACACCTCTTCCTACCGGGCAAGGGCCGGCTATCTGGACAGTGCCTGGGCGCGATTCGGAGCACTCACACTTGTCAAACAAACGTGGAAATGGGGAAAAAACGTGCCCGGGCACGGTTCAGATAGCCTAGTGTGAGTACACCCTAAGCGTGAGTGATTTATATGTTTTTATATATTTATAAGTCAATGCAAAGACGCGATTAGACATCCTGCAGCACTATTCACATTGAAGGGGGCGTGAACGATGCGATTCAAGTGAATGATGCGATTCGAGTGAATGACACAGCACAAACTGAGCATTCCGGGCATTTAAAGTGTTTAACGCGTAATTTGCGTGAATCGCTCGAGTTGAAAAATCTGAACTTCGGCTGACATTCGCTCTGTGTCAATCAAGAGCTTGCTTTTGTAGAGAACATCATCCAGTGTTGTTCTAGTAGCAACCGTCATCCAGGCGCAACTTCTGGAGGAGTGAAACTCACCAAGCTGGGTGCACCTCTGAAGTATCTGATCCAAACCGAATCAGATCTGAGCCATTTTTCAGCCTTCCATATTACATAAAGCTCAGCCTTCTCAACAAAATTTATGTCAGCCATTTTGCAACAAAACAGGAGTGATTTTGCATCTGTTATGAAGTGAATTTTAAGCACGAATAAAGGAAGGAAACTCAAAATGTTCATGCGTTTAGTTATGCGCGAATAGCACGATTTACTCCGGAGTGATGGAAGACTGATAGAAGGCTGTTTTGGGTAACAGACAGGTACCAGCTTTTTAAAAACAGGTTTTAATATTAAAACATTATATTTCAATGGAAACATGATTTGATTGGTTATAAGTCTTTTAACTTGTTATGTCCGGCACAATAGGCAGTGTTCTAAACATTTCACTGTATTAGAAAGGATATTTGGGCCTCACAGTGGCGCAGTGGGTAGCACGTTCGCCTCACAGCAAGAAGGTCGCTGGTTCGAGCCTCGGCTGGGTCAGTTGGCGTTTCTGTGTGGAGTTTGCATGTTCTCCCTGTGTTGGCGTGGGTTTCCTCCGGGTGCTCCGGTTTCCCCCACAAGTCCAAAGACATGCGGTACAGGTGAATTGGGTAGACTAAGTTGTCCGTAGTGTATGAGTGTGAATGGGTGTGTATGGATGTTTCCCAGAGATGGGTTGCGGCTGGAAGGGCATCCGCTGCGTAAAACATGTGCTGGATAAGTTGGTGGTTCATTCCGCTGTGGGGCCCCAAGATTAATAAAGGGACTAAGCTGAAATGAATGAATGAAGAAAGGATATTTTGACCCTGACAAGCAAGTTTTAACCAAAGCTGATTGTATAAAAACGTATTTGCATATAGAGTATATGTAAGTGGTTTACTGACATGAGTACAATGAATATTATTCTACCAAATCTGGTACTTTTATCACACAAACTATAATAAATCTGGTAAATTATTGAGTTGAAATGAAACTGAATTCTCTGTTTAACTGTATATGAGGGTTGTGCAATCTCTCTCTCTCTCTCTAGAGAGAGAGAGAGAGAGAGAGAAATTGGGACACCCTAAAACACTGACTGGGCCCTCAAGAGGAAAAAACAAATGGCCTCCATCATTTGGTTTGGCAGAAAGCATCCATAATTTATTAATGAGGATGACAGCTATGTGGATGTTTCGCTGTGTGAGTTGAAGGAGATGAGCAGGAATATAAATTTATCTGAAAGCATAATGCTGGCTTTACAATATGCAGCTCCTCCTATGTGTTTCGTATGAGAAAATAAATTATGTTATAGTTTGTGAAGGGATAGTTCATCCAACAAAGAAAATTTACTCAACAACGAGTAGTTCCAAACCTTTATGGGTTTCTTTCGATTTTGACTATGAATGTCAATAAATACAGGTTTCCTGGTTTCTTCAAAATATATTTCCTTCTAAGTGTTTAACTGAAGAAAGAATCACATAAAGGGTTAAAACGAGTAAAGGGTAAATAATGACAGAATATTAATTTTTACACTTTTACATATTAAAGCATTTGGTAACACTTTATTTTGATGGTCCCTATTGCACATTTTGTTGACTGACAGTTGCATTGCGACTACATGCCAATTACTTCTCATTTGAGTATTAGTAAACTGTCTGTTTAATATCTGTTGATGCTGCTCCTTTAACAGACCTTTAACTGACTATAAGAAACTTAAAAGTACGTCAGCACACTAACCCTAACCCCAACCTAACAGTCTACTTATAATGTATTGAGAATTAGTTGTCATGTAGATGCAATGTAACTTAAATTCAACAGAATGCGTTAAAGGGACCATTAAAATAAAGTGATACCAAGCATTTATATAATGTATAACACTGGCTTTGGAAGGGATTGACTTTACTATTTGATGTTTGGTCAACTTTATCGATGATGATTCTGAGCCGGAAGTCTCATTTCAGTATATGTTGGAAGCTGCTATTGGTCTTAGTCCAGCTGGGGGGCAGCAAGTGGTCTGTGTGGAAACTGTCAGAGCACATGCAGAGATAACCTACAACACATGATATAAACTGTGAGAATTATACTATATATATTGGGAGCCAAAAGTTGCCGTTAGCAAATTAAGCTAATTACTGCTAATCATTGCCATTTGGGCTAATAAAATGCATGCAGTCATTATCATAATCAATTAAAATGAACTGGATATTTTGGTAATACTTTAAAGGGGTGGTCCAGAGTGTATTTTTAAGGCTTGGTTGTGTTTATTGGGTGCAAAGCAATGTGTGCTCATGCTTCATTTGTTAAAAAATCAGGTTATTTTTTCATATATCTTACTTTAATTATATACTGCTAGTCAGATAACATGAAAACGACTGTAATATTTCCTAGTTCCTCCAAAAGCCTGCGCACAAGAGGCTCTGATTGGTCATCTAACATAATGTGCCGTGATTTGTGGATCGGCTTAATGTCACCAGGAAGCGTCACGCCTCTACTAGCACGCGCTGTGCCTCTGCTGTGTAAATACTGTCAGTCAATGTAGCTGTTAGCCGTATCAGTTTGAGCCTGAATCAGACAGAAAATGAAGAGGACACAGCTGAACCTCACGCCTGCTCTCTAAAATAAAATCTGACAAGTGTCTTTCACATATATTTGGAATAAGCATGTGTAAGTAATATGAAACGTTCACATGAGTTCGTTATTTGAGATGTAGAATGCAGGGAAAGCGGCCACATACAAAGACACTGCAGCGCTGGTGAAGATTGTGGGTGTTTACAGGGGTTTGACGGATAAATACAAATTTGTAGCTAAATTGTTAACGGTGCCAAACAGAATTTGCCGTTGTTTACATCCTTGTTTACGTCCTCACTACAACATATCATTAACACTAGAAACTATCCATGTAATAGATCAGTTTTAACAAATAAAAATACTTCCAGGTTGTGGCTCACAGCTTCTGCTATTATGGTTGGAGCTGCTCCTTCTTTGAGGAGTTTTTAGCCGAATCCAGCACTGAACTGGGAGAGATTCTGGAAGTTCTCCTTTGTCCAATGCTAAAGCTATATCTTTTTTATAATTCTTTGGAACATCATTTATATTATATTGTAAGCACTTCTCTCTTTGTGTCGTGTCCTTTGGAAGCCTAAATACAGAAACAGAAGAAGCTCAGTGGAAATAGCAGCGTTTGGACGCCATTTTAGCTCTCTCTGCTATAACATTACAGTGCCTCTGGCAACAGCCCTTCGCTGTGCGGAGTGTATGCACATGGCGAATGCGCGTAACCTGAAGGGTTTATGATCTCATTAACCCGGATGTATTTTTTTGTAGTCTCCAAACTTTGTTCGCTGTAGGCTTTGCTAAGCTAACACTGTAAAAGCCAATGTCTCCTTTTGCATTGAACTTTGAAACCTCTAAAGTATTATACTCAAGTATTACCAGTTCAGTTTGTTCAAATTGCATCAACACATCAAAGCACTGCCAGCATGGCTATCGGCTGTAATGGTGGAACAGTGTTATAAAGCAGTGGTTCTGAACACTACCTGCACATTTCTGTCTCTTTTAACTGACACACATGGTGCAGTTCATGGAGCTCTGTGCTATCAAGCTGATGATCTGAATCAGGATGAATAATTAAGGCATACAAAATGTTCTAAGTGGTGGGTCTCTCTCTCTTTTTTAAAGTTTTTATGAGCTGCCTATGACTGAAAAACTCTCTATGACTCTCAGTATATATAGTAATGTTCAGAGGGATGCCGCAAAATCGTTGTTTATTATAATACATACCGATTTCAGATGTTATATAAAACTCAGTTTCCAAAAAGATTCACCCTTGTAACTGATTTTGGGTCACATATGTGAATAACATTAAAGATGCTGTATGTAAGTTTTTGACTCATATAAAATATAAAAACACCATTGTGTGTGGGGCGACACGGTGGCTCAGTGGTCAGCACGGTCGCCTTACAGCAAGAAGGTCGCTGGTTTAAGTCCCTGCTGGGTCATTTCTGTGTGGAGTTTGCATGTTCTCCCTGTGTTGGCGTGGGTTTCCTTCAGGTGCTCCAGTTTCCCCCACAGTCCAAAGACATGCGCAATAGGTGAATTGAATAAACTAAATTGTCCGTAGTGTATGTATGTGAATAAAAGTGTATGGGTTTTTCCCAGTGATGGGTTACGGCTGGAAGGGCATCTGCTGAATAAGTTGGCGGTTCATTCTGCTGTGGCGACCCCTGATTAATAAAGGGACTAAGCCGAAAAGAAGATTAATGAAGCTGACTAAGCCGAAGGAAAACGAATGAATACCATTATGTGTTTGCAGATATTCAAGAAACAGACTCTGTGAACTACCTAATCTGATAAACAATGCTAAAGTCAGTTATTCTGCTTTGAAAAGCTGCTTTCCATGTCAGAATGTCTGTCTTTGTTTTGGCCTGGTGCAAGTCTGCTCACTGCCAGTTTACCAAATTATATTTCGGCACCCTGGGTTGCCTTGGTGGAAACACAGTGCATTTCATTTCAGTCGTGAAGGCTGCCTCCTTGTACGCTTGTGCAAAAATGCAACCTCTGGAGGACCGTAGCAGCCTCTGAAATTAGACGAAGATTTATACAATCCACATGAGGTTTTTCACTTGCAAACAATACAAATCGTAGAAATGTAAACATTAGTTGAGCTGCTTACTGTCACGCTATGCTCTCCACAAAAGCACGAAACACGGGGATTATCAAAAAGACACTGATTTATTTACAGAACACTCACTGGAAACACTGGAACATCGACACACAGGAATCATGGGGTGACGACAACATGGAATGACGATCAGGATGATGTACAGACAATTCTGGACAACGAAGGAAACAAACTAAGGGATATAAATACATAAGGAACATGATTAAACTGAGTACATACAGGGGAGGAACACACGTGAAGCCAATGAACATGGGAAATGGCGGGAAATAGAACAAAGGAATCACACGACATCAACACAGAACAGACACCTGACACTTCCTGGGTTCACACCAAAAGAGGAGCACTGCGTTACCCGCTCTAGTTTACTCATGGGTTTTTTTCATCTCAAGAAAATTTCCTCAAGTTAATTTATTTTATATTGTGAGTCTGCGGCAAATGTAGCCGCTTAGCGGAAATTCGCCTATATTTTGTATTCACATACTTCATATGTAATCTACTCGCAATAATACTTTATTTTGCTTTTGGCTTGCTCCTGTTGCTGTCATAAATCTTGCAGCTGTCACGTGCGTCTACATACTGGCTTCAAATTGAAGTTAAGAGTGTCCTTTTTCCCATATCATGACATGCATCCAATTGAAACTGCTGAAATGATCAAAAAATGTAGGGTGGTGGATGATTTTGTCTTTTGGGAACTGATTGGATCCTTGAAAGATGGACGTTGATAATAAAATAGAGGAAGATTGATGAATGGACAAAAGCAGGGCAGAAACACTAACCAGAATTCCACATGACCGGAAGTGAAGAAAAGTTGTTTCAAGAGGAAAGGTTATAGTATTTGATTAAACATTATGAGGGCAAGGGTGACGCGGTGGCGCAGTGGGTAGCACAATTGCCTCACAGCAAGAAGGTCGCTGGTTCGAGCCTCGGCTGGATCAGTTGGCATTTCTGTGTGGAGTTGGCATGTTCTCCCCGTGTTCATGTGGGTTTCCTCCAGGGTGCTCCAGTTTCCCCCACAAGTCCAAAGACATGCGCTATAGGTGAATTGGGTAAGCTAAATTGTCCGTAGTGTATATGTGTGAATGAGTGTGTATTGATGTTTCCCAGTTAACAAAATAATGAAGTGCACAGGTACACCATTTATAACAAGCATTATATACATATAAAAGTCCCCTTTATTAATCTGGGGTCGCCACAGCGGAATGAACCACCAACTTATCCAGCATATGTTTTACGCAGCGGATGCCCTTCCAGCTGCAACCTATCACTGGGAAACATCCATACACACCCATTCACACTCACTACGGACAATTTAGGTTACCCAATTCACCTATAGCGCATGTCTTTGGTCTTGTGGGGGAAACCGGAGCACCCGGAGTAAACCCTCGCAAACACGGGGAGAATATGCAAACCCCACACAGAAATGCCAACTGACCCAGCCGGGACTCGAACCAGCAACCTTCTTGCTGTGAGGCGATTGTGCTACCCACTGCGCCACCACGCTGCCACATATAAAACTAAGGAGTACAATTTTATTTCATGCCAACTATAAGTTTATCTGTTTATGTTAAGACCATTAACCATACAAAACAAAGGACAGTAAATGGAGACAATCGTTAGTTATATTTTTACTGTTGATCTCTGTTTCTCACAAAAATAGACATATTTTCACCACAGAGATGATCTGTCGCTAAATGTTTCAGGGGGTTATGTAAAACTTTTAATGGGATCTAAGCTGACTAGCTTCCCCTGTGAATTGCAGTAGCCATGGAAATGATTAATGGCATACAGTGGGTGCTCTGAGAGAGAGACAGTCTCTCCGCCGTTGGTAGTTGCCGCGCTAACTGGCTCTCTGACTGACATCGCATTATAATATTCACTCATGAAAGTGCACCTGCTCCTGGCTTTAATGAGCCTGTAGAGCTGGCCTGCCACGAACCCAGAGCTCAAACACCTGATGAACAGCTCTCCCTTTTGGAAGGGCACAATATAATGGCATACAAAAACAAACCCGTAGAGATGGCCGCAATAGTCTCCCATTGGTGTTTTGATATTTCATTACAGACAGTTCCGAGCTCTCGACGGCTCCGATTAAAAAGACTTCTACTCTCAAAAGTTATCAACGCATCTCTGACTTGAATGGATCTCCTTTCCACATATAATAGAATCCTCATAATATCATTTCATTTGTGAGAAATCCTAGACTGTAATATTCGATAATATCAGATTGGAATGCATTTGGAAAAACTTATTCTGATTTGACTTTGAATTCAGAATTTTCCTCTGAATTTTCCTCAAATGGCTAGAATTGTTTAGAAATCAGATATACCTTATTTTACTTTATCTACTCCAGTATTGTTGGTTGCAACCTAATGCATCAGTCGCATGAAGTTGTTTCAGTCAGTAGCCCCCTTCACACAGTTAAATTAAAAAGAGCACTGTTCACACAAGCAAGGATGTTCCGTAATTTTTTACGCGTCCATGCCTCACACAGCTGAATGCAGCGCTTTCTCATCCTTATTTTTTCTTCGTCATTTTTTCTAGGTTTTAACCTGATAGGACAGTAGAGAGTATAGCCAGGAAAGTGTAGAAAGCAAAAACAGGGGAAAGATCAGCGTAGGACATCGAGGGGGAAATCAAACTCAGGTCGTCATGAGCACCAGAGTGCCATGTGTCGACGCACTAACCACTAGGTTATTGGTACCGACTATCATAGGCTTTTTTTTCCACAGTCGGCATTAAGAAGGAACATAGAAACATTGTCTGATTAACAAGCTGCAGCTAAACGTGTACGGACAAAGGACTCGTAGGCTTTTATTTTCATAAACAGCCTGGATGTGAATCTGTCATATGTGTCAGAATGTCCTTATTGCCCCTCAGTAGGCATCAGATGAACAAGACCTCAAAAGAAATTAATGTATTCTCATTATTTGTATCTAGGTAACCAGATACCCAGAGGCATATCCATTAAGAGAGGTCACTACAAACAAGTTGGAAAGCATACTTTATTTTATATATTTTTTTAAACTTGTAGTTATACATAAATAAGTATGAAGTGATCAAGGCACTCATGTTCTAAGTCATACTTAACATCAGGTATATGGGTTCCTGGCTATTAAGAGCGGTCTATGCTACACCTTACCTCTCTGAGATCAATGACCTGGTAGAGTGATTTAAGCTGACTCTGAAAAGCATGCTAAACAACTTTGTGTCTGCGACTAGCAAAGAGTGGGATAAATGGCTGTCCTATCTCTTATTTGCTTACAGTGAAGTTTCCCAAGCATCCACTGGGTATTTGCCTTTTAATCTGCTTGGTCCACTTGGTGTACTAAAAGACAGTTGGGAAGACCACAACAATCAGTGTAAGCAGAACATCTCATGCATACTAAAAATGGGAGGAAAAACTATAAGAAATTTCTACTATAGCTCTAGAGAACCTGCCACAGTCCCAGCTAAACCGGAAAGTATGGTATGACAAGAAAGCCAGAGAAAGTACTTTCCAACTTGGACAGCAAGTTTAGTTATTACTTCCAACTTCAGACAGCAAACTTCTGGTAAAATGGAAAGGTCTGTTTCAGGCGAAAAATACTGTCAGTCCAGTAAATCACATGGTTGAAATGCTGTCTATCCAACAGCAAGAGGTGAGTGTCAGCCCTAGTATTCAGAACCCATCATTCTTATGTTCCCCCTATATGCACTTGTTTTCTTATCTTAAGTTATTTTCATGCTTCTCTAAGTCTTCTGTTTCACCACCATTAAAACTTAGAATTAGTTCTTTGATTGTAGTTGGCATCGTGTCCGTGTCTAACCTTAGCCAATTTAATGATGCAAATCATTAATTTCTGATTCTTCATCAAATCACATATTATTCCTTAGTGGTTCTCATTCACCTGCTACCGTTATCTCTCTCTCCTTTTCTCCTGTGGTGAAACTCTCCCTTTGTTTTTTCCAACCCAAGACCTCTTATGATACAATATGGTCATTTTCTAAAGCCTGTTTCACACCGCAAGCGTGAGCAGCGCTTGTTTTTTTTGGCGTCCATGTTAACAGATTAGAGCTTTCATACTGCACGCAGAAGCGGCGCGAGGCGTGAGCGTCGCTGAAGCAGTAGTGCTGCGATAGTTTCGCCGCTGGGTCTATTTTTGCCGCGCTGCTCATGCGCAATTAGTGACAGTGCATTGATAATGACCCAAAAAAAACTTTGAATAACAGTAAAAAGAAGCAATTTTACCCAATAAATGCATCGAAAAGATCTACTGATTTTTATATATGAAATCAAATGAATTTAAACGATTAAAAACGGCAATAAATATTTATTTGGGCAAAACCAAATTTCAAAAAATTAGTTTTGCTTAAGTTGCACACTAGTTTGATCATGTATAAATATCATTATAACTATTCCTTCTATTCCTATTAATCTGGGGTCGCCACAGCGGAATGAACCGCCAACTTATCCAGCATGTTTTTTTACGCAGCGGATGCCCTTCCAGCCCAAGGGAACCCATCACTGGGAAACATCCACACACACCCATTCACACACATTCACTACGGACAATTTAGCCTACCCAATTCACCTGTACCGCATGTCTTTGGACTTGTGGGGGAAACCGGAGCACCCGGAGGAAACCCACGCCAACATAGGGAGAACATGCACACAGAAATGCCAACTGACCCAGCCGAGGCTCGAACCAGCAACCTTCTTGCTGTGAGGCGAACCGTGCGCCGTGAGGCCCATTATAACTATATTGCATAAATATTATTAGAACTTTAGGACTACATTATGCTGGCAATCAAAAACAAAATGACATGATATGACAGGCGATTGTCTTCTGACCGAGTGCACTTTAAAAGACATGAATGACAAATAAGACAAATAAAGACTTGCAGGTTAAAGAAACAGCATAGGAGGAATTTTTTAAAACTGTTTAAAAAGTTTTTTAAAAAATGTATTCATAGATAGATAGGTAACTAGATAGAATAGACAGAGATAGATTGATCTGTGCAGCAGCTGCCGATGAGCTGCGCGCTGCAGATGCAGTCGGTGTGAAAGGCAAACGCCTGCGCGCTGCTTCTGCTTTCCATACGCGCTGCTCACACTCTGCTTGCGCTTGCGGTGTGAAACAGGCGTAACAGGTAGTGGGCTTTCTCATAGGAACATACAGATTAAAATGCATTCTATTCCCATGCTCAATCCGCACACAAAAGTGCTTTTATACAGACCTCTATGGATCTATCATATATACATAAATCAAGGATACATAAATGCAGATAGTTGTCGCTCCCCTGTCTTGTTCCACCTGCAAATGACGATTCTCTTCAAACCAATAGTGTTCAGCAGTGAGTCTAGCTCCACTCTTTTGGTATCATATTTTTGTCCTAGTTACCCTTACTGCTAAGTGGAAATGAGCCATTATAATGTGACTATTACACTTGCTTAAACAGGTAATTCAGACAACGCAGAATCTTGAAGTCATTGAACCATGCAGTGAGTGGGATTATATCATTATCCTGGTTCCAAAATAGCTCAGCTTTGTGGGTAAATTTTCCCGTACCCCATGTGTAACGCTCCGTTGTTGCAGGTAGACATAATGAGACAAACACGGGATATAATAACAACAAAACGGATTTATTTATACAAACACTTACTGGTAACAACACTGGGTACAGGCAGACGGGACAAGGACGACAGGACGTGACAACCAAAGCAAATCAAAATACCGGACAACGAAGGACATAGACGAAAGGGTATAAATGGACAAGAGGATGATTAAACTAATGACACACAAGGGATGAACACAGGTGGGACAAATGAACACTGACGGTGGCGGGAAAAAGACAAAGGAATCACATGACGAAAACAAATGACACATGGACATGACAGAACACTGACACCATGCCCTTGGTAGACAAGTTAATAGAGAAACTTAATAGTGCAATGTTCCTTGCAACACATTTTGTAAAAGCAATTGGCATACCTTTGACACCAGATAGCTGTCACACACTTGCTGGGTAACATGAAGGCACGGGAACACAGGAACAAACAGAAATTTATTTACAAACACTTACGGAATACAGGCACTGGATGAGACAGGACATGTAGACAGGACATCGAGGTTGAAACAATACAGCCGAGCATAGACAATACAATACCGGACCACGAAGGACACAAACAGAAGGGTATAAATACAAGGGAATGATGATTAACTAAGGAGACACAGGGGATGAACACAGGTGAAACTAATGAACACTGACGATGGCGGGAAACAGAACAAAAGGAGCACATGATAACAACAAAAGCACATGGACACGACAGAACACTGACAATAGCAAGGAGCAAACAGCTTTCAAAACTTCTTTTAGACACTACCATTTTCTGCTCTTAAATTTCCGGCTTCACATGGCACCTATCACCTTTCAAAAAATGATGGACCAGATTCTCTGGGGCACATACTAAAGTGTTATTGCCAAATCTGAAACTACTTACATTGGACATGTGCTGGGGCATACAGCTATACACCCTCAGGTTGGAAAGATTGAGGCAATCAAGCATGAAAATGGACCTACCACAAAGTAGCAGGTGTAATCATTCCTGGACCTACTTGGGTGGTACACGTTTTATTCCACATGTTATTTTATGTGAGAGCTGTAGCTCTTACCATCCATACAAAGAAGGATAAACTTAATGAGATCAACTGAACTGCAGAGCGTGAAAGTGCTTTTAAGGATTTAAAAGATGTATTGGGCAAACAACCTATTTTGTCTGCATGTAACCTTAGCCACAAACATTAGTTAGTCATTGTTAATTCATTCATTTTATTTGTTTATTTAGGATTAGGTTTACATATATTAACAAATGTACTTGCAATTGTGAGGCACCAGTTCACCAAACCTGCACTGTTTAAAACCTGGATAATTTAAACCTTACAGTCATGCCATCTGAAAAGGAAAGATCGTGTTAAGGATGATGTCACTGGAGGTTTCCTATATTGCATCTGTAAAGCAAGGTTTAAATTTGTTTTATTTATTTGCTTGTGTTTGTATTGCATTATTATTTTAAAGGGTCCCACTTAATATTAAGTGGCCTTAAGTATTATGTACTTACATTGAAATTAATAATTGGCTTCAATGTAGTTATTGTGTAAATACATGTTTTTACATTTTACTTATGCTCGATTAAATACATGCACGTCATTACATCAGTATTTAATTTCTGTAATTACATTTCTAATTCCAGTTGACCATCCCTTACACCTTAACCCACCCTACCCTTAAACCTAGCCATACCAGCAGAACGTTCCTTAACCTTATCCATATCCCACCTCAATTTCATCAGAAGTGTTCTTGTATAGTATGATACCATGTGAATGTAAGTTCTAGTGCACATTCACCTGTGGAACAGTATTTTTTAAGGATGAAGCATAGATTATTTTGAGCATTTCTTTCGTAGTCATTGGGATTTTCCAACCCAGGTTCATTCTGCTCAATAAATTCACCTTCTGCTGGAATTCGTTGTCCTTTTCACTTTCTGCCTCTATCACTAACACTGTACACCAGTGGTCCTCAACCTTTTTACCACTGCAGACCGGTCAACGCTTGGCATTTTTACTGCAGCCCGAGGGGTGGAGTGTATGTATGTAGATTGCTAGGCGACCATCAACAGTTTTCTCAGAGGATGACAAGCTGACAAAACAAAACATTGCTGCAGCCCTGACACAAGTTGTATTTATGGAGAAAATTAAAAAGCACTGCAGTGTTTGGGTGTTCTGTGTTTGTCTGAGAAATGTGTATATTCCATACAAAGTATGAAGCTGATTGGTCAGTTCTTGTCACGTGACTCGCGGTGCGTTCACAGCAACTAGGTGCGCCTGGACTAGGTGTGCCTTTTCAACAAGGTGTGCCTGCAAAGTGCGAGAGTGTCGCGGCGCTAACACGCATCGCTCCCATTATGCGCAAAAGCCATGCGGCTCCATTGGAAATAATGAATTTGCATGCAAAAAAGACGCAATATGTGATTGGCCCCTAAAAGGCCATCATTTGCGATTTCCAGCAGCTAATATTCTTACACAGACATGCTGGATTCACCTGATTTGTTGACAAATGGGTTGCGGATCTATTCCTTGGCAGTTCACAGGTCATTTTCCACTTCGCAAAAAAACTTTCCAAAGACATCTGTTTCTTACTCATTTTGCTGCTTGTGGGTTAAATTTTGCCGATCAAGTGACTGAGATGTAACCGAGAAAATATGGTCATTTTTCAAAATAAACAATTTTTCTAAATAAAAGATTGTTCAGACTTGTTCAGAATGAAACCGAAATAATTATTGATTTCTTATGCGGCCCGGTACCAGTTGATCCACGGACCCTTACTGGTTTGTGGCCCGGTTGTTGAGGACCACTGCTGTACAGTCGTGGCCTAAAGTTTTGAGAATTACATAAATATTGGAAATTGGAAAAGTTGCTGCTTAAGTTTTTATAATAGTAATTTGCATATACTCCAGAATGTTATTGTCAGTGTTCGTCCGCGTCATCGTTTGTTGTTGTCACGTGCCTTTTGTCTTC
>CAIGQW010053894.1:391666-413235 GCA_903798125.1 Danio choprae | reverse complement strand
CTGACTCTTTGCATAAATGTCATGTAATTGTGGATAAAAGCCTTTGATACATATGAAGTACTTGTAATTATATGTCAGTACATCACAGAAACAACTGAAACAAAGATCTAAAAGCAGTTTAGCAGCAAACTTTGTGAAAACTAATATTTGTGTCATTCTCAAAACTTTTGGCCACGACTGTACACCACATAAACAAACTTGACCACATAAACATGGAAATAGCATTACCATTACAGTACATGGCTGAAGTGAACCAGGTTGAAATAGTTTTGGTCAAGATTTTTAGAATCCATAATTGGTGAATTCCTATACGTAGACAGCATTAGAACAGTATTTTTACTGGTCTATTTTGACTAATTAAAAGGTTACACCAAGCATCATAAAATGTTTAATAACTCATACTCATTAGTATATCATACACAAGGTTGTAATCTTTTTTTTTACTCTCAGAGACTTAATGAAATTGCAATTACATAAACGGTATATTGTGAAAATCTAAAATCTTTGCCTTCGGTTCAGTCCTCCTTGTCAACCATAGAATAGCTACTCTGTCTATTTTGTTACAATGTAATTTCTAGATTAAATTCTGTAGTTTATTATCATCAGATTGAATTACCCACCCATCCCAGACTAACACTGTAAGATGTGCTCTACACATTTTGTTTAGAGTCCGTTTGTTGTTGTTGAGTGTCCAGATTCTTAATTAGATAGCAGTGCTGTGTGCTATCTTTCCCCGTCTTATTAAATTAGAGGCATCCGAGGAGCTCAGTTCTGGCGCTTATCTCTGGGAAACAGTTGGCCTGCTGCCAGCTTGAGCCTGCCTGTCTGCCACTGTGTGCTGGCAAGTGTGTGTGTATCATTGACTTCATATGTGCAATGAATGTGCTTTGTGTCTCTTTATATCCCGGGTGACACATCATGTCTGTCCAGCGCGACAGGGAAAGCGTTTTTCATTAACGCTGCTCTCCTCATGCTGTTGTGCTGCTGCTACACCAACCACCAAGCAAGGATCTCAGACACAAGCTGGTAAATTGCAACTATTGAAACTTTTTATAGTGTCCTCAGTCAGTCTCATAAGAATAGATAACTTTTCTTCAGCTGTACCTGCCACGGATCTGCCATCCGTTATGTATTTTCTGTGTTCGTGGGTCCAGTCTTGTTCTGTCTCGTTATGTTTTCAGTGAGCACATGGTTTGTGTTATTGTTTGTGTGCCATGTGCTCTCTTGTCATGTTCTCCCCGCCCTATTGTTATCTGATAATTAATTCATTTGCCCCATCTGTTCCCTGTTCTCCTCCTGATGATGTTGCTTTTATAATCTCCTTGTGTGCTTTGCCGTATGCTGGATTTTTTACCTTAACATTATTTTGCTTGTGACCTGAGGCCGTTTCAGAAAAAAATATATATTAACCCTGAAAAGAGGAAAATTCTGGATATTTCATTTATTAAAAAGCTCATTTTGAGCCCTGTAACTTTATCTGAGTTTGATTAAAATGTAAGGGTATTTGACATAACATATAATAGTTTAGTGTGTGAGTGACAAATGGAGGGAGGAAGAAACAACTGAAAAACCAAATATCACTGCAATTATTTATTGCCCATGGTTCCAGTGAAAAATATATTGTACAGTGAAAGAAAAATATTTACAATAAATAAATGATAAATTGCCTCACAGTGGCGCCGTGGATAGCACGTTCGCCTCACAGCAAGAAGGTCGCTGATCGCTGGTTCGAGCCTCGGCTGGGTCAGTTGGCGTTTCTGTGTGGAGTTTGCATGTTCTCCCCGTGTTTGCGTGGGTTTCCTCCGGGTGCTCCGGTTTCCCCCACAAGTCCAAAGACATGCGGTATAGGTGAATTGGGTAAGCTAAATTGTCCGTAGTGTATGGGTGTGTATGGATGTTTCCCAGAGATGGGTTGCAGCTGGAAGGGCATCCGCTGTGTAAAACATATGCTGGATAAGTTGGCGATTCATTCCGCTGTGGCGACCCCAGATTAATAAAGGGACTAAGCCGAAATGAAAATGAATGAATGAAATGATAAATTACCTGCTGAAGAGGAGGTAGTTAGAGGTGCTTAAATCAAAGAAATAAATATAACAAAACACACTAACTGTATTAAACAAACTAAACTAAATATAAAAAAAAAAACATGAAAAGAAACATCTTCAACGTACCCAAACGTCTTCACTAAACTACTCAAACTAAAAAACAAAACATACACAAAACAGCACACTCTCCAGAACCTAATGAACTAATAATATCGCGCGACCAGCTCACTTCTACACCTTCTCCGTGGTATTTACTTGAACATGTATCAGTTAACTGGACAGGTTCACAAACAAACACATTACAATTTGTGATATCAAAATACTTTAGACAAGAGCGTTAAATCACAACCCAAACAAAAACACATTCTCTCAGACTAATCCTCGCAAGAGAGACTGTCCTCACAGAGACCCACAGAAAAAGAGAGTGAGAGAGAGAGCCATTGCAGTTTGGGCTCAGCTTTTAAACGCTACGCCGACCAGCGATTGGTGGCGCAAACCCAGTGTCAGCAGCCAACGTCATCAGTACGAAATGCGGATCCTCCAATGCCGTTCGTACCTGTAACACACACGTAGAACGACACACCCACATACAAACAAACGCACACACATACCCAATGTACGTTCTACAGGCGAACGTAACAGTGCACCTTTTGTATAGCCCTTTTCACAACAATTATCATTCCAAAGCAGCTTTACAAAATGTGCACATTATTACATTACAATCAAGATCAGAATGAGTTAGAGGCCTCAACAATAACTTCTTTACTTGGTAAGCACTGGCGCTCTCAATTCAGAAAGCTAGGAGCACCAGCAAACATTTAGGTGCAACCACCAAAAATTAATGAGCACCACTACAAATAGTTAATTAACAGATTTGTTTTATTTGAAAGAAGAAGAAATAAAACTGTTAAAATTAATAAAAACCATCAACATCAACAAAAATCACTGAGGCTATTTGCATGATGTGGACAGGATTTAATTTTTGGTCTTCTGGCTCTTAATCTCTACTAAAACTGAGGCATTTGGACAGAGATCCCCCTCTCAAACTGCGAGGACACAGGAAAGACTAGCATGATCTTCTAGATGAAGGATGTTCTGAAGTAAAAATAACATTTTATTGTCAGGTTGGAAGTAATTAAAACAGGCTAAAATACATTGATTGTCAAACGACTGTGACATTCATTTACTTAGCTTACCCTACCTTTAAATCTCAGCAATAGGGTTCCTTGGTCAGAAGGACTTCCCATGACCCGTGTAAACTCTTGTCTTTGAAGAACATGAACACTAGAGTTTTCAAGGTCTGAAACTCCTCCACAGCAAGGGCACAGTTACTGCCTAATAGCCTAAATGAAATACAATATGACTGTAAATGTGTCACGGCCACACACACACACAAAGGAGAGAAGGCAGGGATTACTTTGTGAGTATTTATTGTTGAGCATGCACAAACAGTGGGTAAACAGGTGAGTGGTGCAACGGGTTGAAGGCTTTCTCACACACTAGTTCAAGAGGTAAGTTCAAGTTCATTGCAATCACCAACGTAACAAAAGTCACTTCCCTTAATCGGTTGTTTGCATCCAAAGGTACGTAAAGCAAGCCTCAAAGAAGCACAGGAGAGATCAGAGCAACAGGGAGAAGATTCAAGAAGCGGAGACCATCCAACGTTGATTCCAGCTGGTGAGTAACTGAATGAGGTGAGTATTTATAGGGAGTGGGTGATTGCAGGTGTGGGTGATTAGAGCTCTGGTGATTGTTCACGGGTGTGGTGGATGGTGACTGTGTGTTGTGACTGGAACTGAGGGAACTCCTGGCACCCTAGATCGGCAGCGGTGGCGACCTCGGCCTTGGGGAGCTTGCCGATCTGGGTGTTGTTGATGGAATTCCTTGAGGAGAGTAGGATCTAAAATGTCATTGCGGGGAGTCCATGACCTTTCCCTCGGGGCTAAATCCTTCATAGTCTATGAGGTATTAGAGTTGGCCGTTTCCCCGCTGGGAGAGGAGGATTTCTTGGACCCAATAGATGATCTCCGAAGATCTCAGGTTGTTCTGAAGGGGAAGGCGGTTCCAGTTCTGTGGGTGGAGGAGAAACTGGGTTAGAGTGAGGTTTGAGCAAGGCTACGTGGAAGGTGGAGAAGATTTTATAATGTGGAGGTAAGTTGAGACGGTAAGTGACTGGATTTATCTGGGAATGAATGGTGAATGGCCCTATGTAGTGGGGACTCAGCTTTCTGCAGGGCAGACGGAGGCGAATATTTCTAGTAGAAAGCCATACCTTATCTCCCGGATGATGAATGGGATTAGGTAACCTGTGGCAGTTTGTGGCCTCGGTATGCCTCCGCACTGCCTGTTGGAGATAGACGTGCGCTGAGTCCCACACCCTCTCGCTCTCTTGGAACCAATGATCTACCGCCGGTACCTCAGAGGACTCGCCAGTCTAGGGGAACAGTGACAGTTGGTATTCTAAGACACATTGAAAAGGAGTTAGTCCGGTGGAGGTTTGTCGGAGGGAGTTCTGGGCATATTCGGCCCACGGTATATACTGGCTCCAGGTGTTCTGGTGTTGAGCACAGTGTGTCCGGAGGTACCGGGAGATTTCTTGAATCTTGCATTCGGTCTGGCCGTTGGTTTGAGGGTGGTATCCAGAGGAGAGGCTGATGGTAGTACCCAGGAGTCGAAAGAAGGCCCGCCAGGCCCTGGAGATGAATTGTGGTCCTCTGTTGGACACGATGTCTTCAGGGAGTCCCTAATTGCGAAATACGTTGGGGAAGAGTGCTTCGGCCGTTTCAAGAGCTGTGGGAGGACCTTTGAGAGGGATTAGTTTGCAGGATTTAGAAAAGCAATCAACCACAACAAGAACAGAACCTTTTGAGGGAGGTAAGTCCGTGGTGAAGTCCACTCCGAGGTGGTCCAGGGCCGGCGGGGAATAGGTAATGGTTGCAATTTACATTTGGGCAGTCGGCGAGGAGTAGTGGTGATGGCACAGACTGAACACCCCTGGACATACTGGGAAACGTCCTTGGCCATTTTCAGCCACCAATACTTGTTCTGGAGGAGGTGTTTTTTTATGTTAAAGCTTTTAATCAGATGTCTTTGATTATTAACAATGAATTAAATTCCCAATACATCTTGTAAATGGTCCAAAAAGAAGGTTGCCTCCTCTATTCCATAATCAACCAACTCATTTACTGTATCTGGTCAAACATCATGGTTGAACACCTAGAAATGTTACTTTGGTTGCTGCAGTGACTGTTCCATGTTCCTCCTGACCTAAAAAAATAAAGAAAAAAAGATTCTATAATAATATTTAATATGTATTTTATGGGGTGGCGCAGTGGGTATCGCTGTCGCCTTACAGCAAGAAAATCGCTGGTTCGGACCCTGGCTAGGTGAGTTGCCGTTTCTGTGTAAAGATTGCATGTTCTCCCTGTGTTGGTGTGGGTTTCCTCTGGGTGCTTCGGTTTCCCCCACAGTCCAAAGACATGCGCTATAGGTGAATTGAAAAAGCTAAGTTGGCCGTAGTGTAAATGTGAGAGTGTATGGATGTTTCCCAGTGCTGAGTTGCGGCTGGAAAGACATCCGCTGCATAAAACATATGCTGGATTGTACTTATTTATGTCATATCCTGCCTACAAAAAAAATGATGAACAGTAACAGTTTCCTGTATGACCAAAAACCGAATGCTCGATTATAAGCTTGAGAAATAAGTGCATAAATGTTGTGACCAAAACATAAATTGAGGCTGCAGTTTCTGTTGCCTAGCATCTCTTTGGGTTTTCATGGCTGCATGGAAGGAAGCAATATTTTCTAATTAATATGGAACCTAACAGGCAGCCAGTGTAAGGAAGATAAAATTGGGGTGACATTATCATATTTTTTTGACCTGGTAAGAACTCTGGCAAATAAACTGACACTTGGGTACAGAGGATAACATTTTTTGGTTGTCCAATTTTTACATCTTTAACACACTCAGTTAGCTTAGACAGTCCAGATATCTCATATATATATAGCTGAGTATCATCTGCATAGCACTGAAAGCTAATACTGTGTCTTCTAATAATGTCTCTCAGGGGCATCAGTTTTATTGTAAATAGCAAAGAGTCTAAATCTGATCATTGAGAGGCACTCCATACTTCACTGGCCTGACATTTAAAAATTGTTCATTTATATTTCCAAACTGGTGGAGGTCAGTTAGGTGTGGCTTTAACCATTGTAAGGCATGTCTCTGGACGCCTCTATGGTTTAAATGGTCTAAGAGGATTTCATGATCTATAATGTCAAATGTGCTATGTTGAGCCCTGAAACCCTGAGCCATGAGTGAAACTCTTCAAATTCATTGTACTGTAGAAAGCAGAATAATTGGAAAGACACAACTTTTCCTAATATTTTAGACATAAATGGGAAGTTTGAAATAGGCCTGCAATTAGATAGGTGGCTGGGATCAAGCTGTGGTTTCTTAATAAGAGGCTTAATAACTGTTTGTGTTTGTGGGAGTTTGGGAACTCTTCCTATAAGGATAAGGATGAGTTCATAACATTAAAAAAAGAAGTTCTCCTACTACAGGTAACACTTCTTTCAAGAATTTGTTGGAATGGGATCTAATATACGTACATGTAGCTGATTTAGATTGATAAGCTCTTCCTATTCTATGATTTTGAAAGACTGTAAAAAAAATATTTAGTGGAATGTTTAATGAATCTGCACCATGTGATGTTGTTGAAAGTATAACATCTGCTATTTTTTTGTCGGAAGCCATCTATTTTATCAGTAATTATAAAGGTAAAGGCAATCCACAAACATAATCCGAAAGGCAGCTAGAGATCAGTGCAGGCAGCAAATAATCTTGAAACAGACCTGCAATGTTCACATCAGGGAAAACAAGACTGAGCGTGAAGATGCCAGTTACACAATGCAACATGTGAAGGCTGTCACACTCTGGAACGCATTGTGCTGTCTTTAAAATGTTATACATTTTATATGTAGCCAATGCACGCTCCCCAAAAAAAATGTTATGTCGAATCCTCCTCACATACTGGAGGCGATGATGAGCATGGCAAGTCTAGAAACTAGAAACCCAGAGGACCACCATGAGAGGTTACTTTTAGTGGTTCGTTTAGTCAATGAGTGCATAATCTGGTAAATCTAATGTGTGTGCAATGTTCAGAAAATCTTGGTTGTGGTTTTCATGAAAACGGTTGATGCACATCGTTGGATCCATGGTAGCTTCTGAAACATGTATGGCTCAGTCTTCTGTTATGAATGGGGTGGCAATGGAGTTGAGGCCTAGCTGGAAGGGGTCAAAACACAAGCAAACAACAATATAAATGTGTGATCCATGAGTAATCTGAGAGGCAGACGAGAGTTTCAGGGCAAGCAGAAAACAATCATGAAAAACTGAAAACAGTCCGAAGTCAACAAAATAGGCAAGGCAAAAACAAAGAAATGCTAGGTAATGTTCACAACAGGGTAATCAAGACTGAGACAAGACTGAATGTGAAGGTACAGCTTAGTAATCGTGTGCAGGTGTCAGTATAATCCAAAGTCCGGATCATGAGTCTCAGGTGTGAGTTTGTAATGAGAGCAAGGGATTGTGGGAGGTGTAGTCCGGGTGGTAGGTGAAGTGAATGAATGGACCCACTCCCTCTAGTGGGTCTTGTGGGCACTCCAGCTAATAACCGTGACACTTACTATGTGCTGATGACAATATTTCTATATGTCACACTATGCCTCCTCCCATTCTCTCAAGACACATTAAAAATGGAAAATGCAATACTCCACAGGCAATTAAACAGCAGAATAGAGGAGTGACATCAAGAGAGGTATCTGTGTGAAACGTTCAGGGCATTTAGCCTGTTCATTTGATTATTTATTTCTCTTGCTGTCAGTGAATTGTTGTCTCTTTTCAAAGAATGCCAGCTCCTCTGATCATAGACAGATGTTCTAATTGAAGTTGACAGCCTGTCATGATGTATTTGTGTCTTTGTACGAAGCTGCAAATATTAAAACACCGAATGAATTTTCGCTCGCAGCCGTAACACAATGCCTGTCATTGTTTGATGGAAAACTCTGATGAATGGCCTGAAAGCTTGCGAGGATTTTATCACCTGCAGGAAAACACATTTTGAACTTCGCTTTGTGTCCCTTAAATTTCATTTTAGCGGGGAAACAAACATAGTAAGAAGGTGTTTCTTTCTAATTTGTATAACAAACAACAACAAAAAAAGATCTAATATTGCATTAGCTGATGGAGACTTTATTTCTTTATTAAAACTATAATAGGCATTTCCTTTAGTTTCAGAACAGTATCTCAACAATATTCCAAACTCTGGTGAATAAAAACAATGATTTGCCATAATCAGTAATTTGCACAACAAACACAGTTGATGATTATTATGAAATATGGAAAAGAAACATCACAGTGTGTATATCAACATAGGCTCGTTCTGAAAACGTAGCCCTATATACATTCCTGGAGAACGCGAATTATGTATCCAGAGGTACGTATGGCTGCATTTCGTCTTTAAAATGAACGGTACAGGGCGGTATGATGCCTTTTCTTTACACGCTTATCAGCTGACCGCTTACCTCCATATGGACAGCTTTCCGCTGTTACCAGTTTGTCCAGTTAGCTCGCCATGTATGTCGGCGGACTTGAGGCGCAGAGAGGAGTTGACCATGATGACGGGGTTCGAGTCCGGCGAAGAACGGCTCCAGAAAGCAGGTAAGACAAAAACAGAAACCATAAAATAAACAGGGTGAGAATGTAGTAAAATCAGAAATCGTTGTAAATATCAGATGGGGGCTTTTCTTTTTCTGGATTGCTGTTTAAAACTGTCGGTTAGGTTTAGGGAAGTGAGTGGACGGGTCAATCGGTGCTTTTGAAAACACTATTGGTTAGGTTTAGGGAAGGAGGAGGGTAGGTCAGTGGATCGATCAGTCAGTCAGTCACTCAGTCAGTCGACAGTGGCCTCTGGTGGAATTACGCCAGTACAGCAGGCGCGAATGGCACTCGCGAGAGAAATTTGAGATCTCAAAAAGCGTACACAGCGGCCTCTGGTGGATTCGCGAAAACAAAAACTTCACAATAATGTTCCTCCTGGGAAATATTTGGCACTGTCCAGAAATGTATATATCGGTACATTTTCAGAATGAGCCTGGGTTGGTTTAAATACTTCAAATACTTAATTTTGTGTGGCAAAAAATAAGGAAATATATTATTCTTTGCCTATATGATCTCTCCAGAAGAAGTCAGGGTGGGCTTTTACTCTAGGCGGTACAACTTAGAGCCATTAGAGACTGCAGTGTAACACACGAGTGCTGTATTGCCTGTAGTAAACACACATCTGATCTCAAGTGGAAGACATAGTCAAAAAAAAGCTGTTTTGCAGTTTTTTTGGAGCTTCGTATGATTGCATTTGAACCACTGAAGTCACATGGCATGTTTTGAAAATGCCTTTTTGGTCCTTTTCTGGACTTTGAATAGCTTGGTACTGTTGCTGTCTATGGAGAGTCAGAGAGCTTGCAGATTTAATTTAAAACATCTTTATTTCAGATAACAGATGAAAACTTTCATTCATTCATTTTCATTTCGGCTTAGTCCCTTTATTAATATGGGGTCGCCACAGCGGAATGAACCGCTAACTTATCCAGCATATGTTTTACGCAGCGGATGCCCTTCCAGCTGCAACCCATCACTGGGAAACATCCACACACACCCATTCACACACATACACTATGGACAATTTAGCTTACCCAATTCACCTATACCGCATGTCTTTGGACTTGTGGGGGAAACCGGAGCGCCCGGAGGAAACCCACGCCAATACAGGGAGAACATGCAAACTCCACACAGAAATGGCAACTGACCCAGCCGAGGCTCGAACCAGCGACCTTCTTGCTGTAAGGCGATCGTGCTACCCTCTGCGCCACCATGAGGCCCTCCAGATGAAAACATTTTTGATCTAAAGAACATTAATATCTCTTGTTTAAATACTTATGAACAGCAGCTATGATAATTCTCTTTCGTTTGCTCTCTATTTCTACCTCAGGATACCCATCTAGAAATGACAAAACAAGTGAAGAAAGAGACATGTAAAAGCATTAGAATTTATTCTAATTCCAAAACAGATAAGCAGCCTTATAAAAATAGTTTCTGATAAGTGATTTACTGAATGTTCAGCTTTTTTAAAACTTTCTCTTCCTGTCCCAGTATTTGGGTGACATCTGCTCACTCAGTGTGTGGTAGACAGACGGACGCATCAGGGATGGTATTAATATTTAATATCAGATTTGAGGTCAGCGCGGCTCTCTCTGCGAATGAGAGTGGAGAGCGCTTCTGCTGTCACACATCTGTCAGAAGTCTGTGCTGTCAGGGCAGCTGTCAGTCTCCAGCAGAGAACCAAGACCAGTTTGCAGAGCTGGGAACTGGACCCTCAACCAACATCCATAATAAACACTACTTTATTGTTTAAAGGCGCTATGAAACAGGAGTTAAGATTGTCCTTTTTTTGCTCCATCGTGATATGCATTTACTTGAAATTAGAAAAAAAATGTAGGGTAGCGCATGATTTCGTCCTTTGGAAATCGATTGGAATGTCGGAAGATGGGTGCTGCTAACAAAATGAAAAAAGATTGGAATGGATGAAGGCAAAGTAGAAACGAGACACGCTCTGATAGCCCCGCCCTAAAGGCATTCCATGTGACCAGAAGTGAAGAAAGGTCGTTTCAAGGGGGGAGGGAAGGTTATGGTATTTGATTAAATATTCTAAGTGCAAATACAGTGCACTGATACGTCATTTATTAATTCATTCATTCATTCATTCATTCATTCATTCATTCATTCATTTTCAGCTTAGCCCCTTTATTAATCTGGGGTCGCCACAGCAGAATGAACCGCCATTTTATCCAGCATATGTTTTATGCAGTGGATGCCCTTCCAGCTGCAACCCATCTCTGGGAAACATCCACACACACTCATTCACACACATACACTACGAACAATTTAGCTTACCCAATTCACCTGTACCGCATGTCTTTGGACTTGTGGGGGAAACCGGAGCACCCAGAGGAAACCCACGCAAACACGGGGAGAACATGCAAACTCCACACAGAAATGCCAACTGACCCAGCCGAGGCTCGAACCAGCGACCTTCTTGCTGTGAGGCGATCAGATTTGTTAAGACTTACATAACCCTCACTGATACTCATATAATTTATAGCAAACCAAATCAGTTAAAATCACTGTTTCAATGCCTAAGAGGGCAAACATGTATGATATGATCTTCCTTGCTGACATTAGTGAATGTATTAGCTATCTCAAACAATATATGTCTTATGGCTTAAGCTGCGGGCACACTGCACTTTTCGGCCCATAGACTCCCATTCATACACAAGCGAATGCCTCAGACCGGAATCGCAAGCTTGTGCGTCAAGTTTCCCAGTTCACTGCATTGCAAAGTTCAAGCTTGGTGAACTCTGACCTGCGAAATCGCATCATGTGATTGCGTGAGACCAATCGGAGATCAAAACATGACCTCTCTGGACAGAAATTTAAAATATGGACCAATCGCTTGCTTTTTTAAATGTCTAATCATCTTGTTTAATCCCGCCCCTTTTTGCAGAGCTGTACGACAGAATTTTGCATGCTCAATCTCTAGTGTGAACGCGGCATTAGGCAACTTTAGTCCTGGAGGGCCATTGTCCTGCAGAGTTTTGCTCCGACCCTAATCAAACGCCGTCATGTCTTTTGGTATTTATGATCCTTTGCATTTGTTTAAAAAATGCTGTTGAATTATTGTTATTTCTTAGTTCATGTTTACTAAAGAAAACAAATACAGTTGTGTTCTAATACATTTCACTAACTAACTAACTAACTAACTAACTAACTAACCAACTAACTAACAAACCAACTAACTAACTGTCCCAGCCATGCCAGGTTCTCCTCATCCCTCACGATCACGTCACCTGTCTACTAATCAGTCACACACCTGCACATCATTCAAGCACATCATCTCCTCACTATAAAGTCACCCCTCAGTCAGCACTCAGTGTCTGACCTCATCAATACCGAAGGACTACACTCTCTTTACTGTCAGTGATTTCAAATCCGTTACTTACCTGTGTGATTCCCAGCGTCTGCGTCCTTTTCCTAGTGTGATTCTCCATGCCTCCTGTCTGGTCATCTGTTGGTCTCAAAGTCCCGTCCCTGAGTCTCCTCGTTCCTCTGGCATCCCCATCTGGTCATTGCTCCTATAATCTGCCATTCACATATACCCTTCCTTACTGTTTTGACTGCCATCCTGTTTAATAACCCGTTTATACTTTCAACTTACCATCTGTGTCTCAGTCCTTCTGTGACAGTAACTAAAACTTACTACAACTACCAGGGGCACTGTTGGGGGGGTTAGGGAGATTCTAAGGGCCCACGCCATTTTGGGGCCCCCAGAGTTACTATTAGGGGCCTCCCAATCTCCACCACCCCACCGCCGCCCCCTTCACTTTCGTCCGCGACAATCCCTGCATACTAAAACACCCCCGGCCCCGCTCTTCACTTTCATCCCTGCCACCATCAGAATGTTTTACTGTACTGGCCAGTGCCACCCCTGACTACTACTACTACCTAAAAAAAAAACTCAGATTTGTTCTGGTAATAATTCCAATTCATTGTAGTTTGCATGGGCAGCATGGTGGCGCAGTGGGTAGCACAATCGCCTCACAGCAAGAAGGTCGCTGGTTCGAGCCCCGGCTGGGTCAGTTGGCATTTCTGTGTGGAGTTTGCATGTTCTCCCCGTGTTCACGTGGGTTTCCTCCGGGTGCTCCGGTTTCCCCCACAATTCCAAAGACATGCGGTATAGGTGAATTGGGTAAGCTAAATTGTCCGTGGTGTGTGTGAATGGGTGTGTATGGATGTTTCCCAGGGATGGGTTGCGGCTGAAAGGGCAAAACATATGCTGTGTAAAACATATGCTGGATAAGTTGGCGGTTCATTCCGCTGTGGCGACCCCAGATTAATAAAGGGACTAAGCCGAAAAGAAAATGAATGAATGAATGTAGTTTGCATGTGCTTTAATGCAATAAAATAAAAACAGTTATAAAATACCACAATGGAAGAACTATGGTATGTTAAATATCCATTATTTACGCAAGCGCTTTGTCACTCTAACATGACTATTCATTTTTTTTCTTTTTATTTACTCTCTAGTGAACTCATTACAGTCTGTTAAAGTAAGGTTTTCTGACAGCTGTGTCCTCTGGACCCCGCGTGTCCCTTGTGAGTGACTGTCTGTCCCAGAGCCAGACAGAACAGATAATTTGAGAGAACTTCTGGATTCACACGCATGCATGGAGAGAGAGACCCAGTTGAAGCAAAGATAATCAATCCCCACCTCCAACAAAGCTGCCTTTAACACTGAATCCTATAGTGAGCTACATACACAGCATGAGTACTCAATTAAAAAAAATGTGGTCAAATTTAATTCTAATAGTGGCTAATGGTTGATTCAAATATGAACTCAGAAATACGGTTGAATGCCTTTAGTCCTTTGTATGGAAATACCTGTTTTAAGGGCAATACTGCATCTGAGTAAGTCTCATTCATTCATTCATTTTCTTTTCGGCTTAGTCCCTTTATTAATCTGGGGTCGCCACAGCGGAATGAACCGCCAACTTATCCAGCATATGTTTTACGCAGCGGATGCCCTTCCATCTGCAACCCATCACTGGGAAACATCCATACACACTCAATCACACTCATTCACTACGGACAATTTAGCTTACCCAATTCACCTGTACCGCATGTCTTTGGACTTGTGGGGGAAACCGGAGCACCCGGAGGAAACCCACGCAAACACGGGGAGAACATGCAAACTCCACACAGAAATGCCAACTGACCCAGCCGGGACTCGAACCAGCGACCTTCTTGCTGTGAGGCGATTGTGCTACCCACTGCGCCACTGTGCTGCCCCCTGAGTAAGTCTTTTGCAGAAAAACAAAACTTTATTAAATTATAACAAACTGAAAAAATCAGTAGTGCAACTTTTATACTTAAAGGTGTTTACATTTGTTGAACACAATGGAAGGTATTTTGAAGAAAACCGAAGACCTGCAATCATTGACTTATAATATTTGTTTTCCTACTATGGATGCCAGTGGTTACCAGTTTTCAACCTTATTTAAGATATCTACGTTTGTGTTCAACAGAAAAAAGAAACTCAAAGGTTTGGAACCACTTGAGGGTGAATAAAAAGTAAGTACATTTTCAATTTCGATCTAATACAGACTGAGTCAAAGTAAATTTATACATGCAAAATCATAGAAACAATAAGAATTGATTCAATAATACTTGATTCACAAGATGAGTGTTCATATAAATAGAGGTTCAGGTCCTAGCCTTAGCCTAGCCTAGCCTTTTCTAGCATGATGCTTTGTAGATGGTTGTGTTGAACTGCGTTAAGTATTTATCTGATCACTAAGGTCTTTACTTAGGATCTGACTCAAGGGAATAGTTCACCCAAAAACTTTAATTACCTTATAATCTGCTCACCTCAAGCCATCCTTGGTGTATACATACAGTATGTCTTTTTTCCTGTCAGAGGAACACAGTCGGAGTACATTTTCATTTTATCCTGGCTACTCCATGCTGTATAATAGTGTTGGATAGTGACTTTTATTTTGAAGCTTACAAAAACGCCTAAATTTATCGTCAAACTAACCCATACGCCTGTAGGAGGTTAACACATTTCTTATGAAGCTGGTCGATGTGTTACAAAGATATTTGTGAATTTGTAAATTATAAACTCCAGTAACTGATTTTCGAGGGCGTGGTGGCGGAATGGGTAGCGATGTCGCCTCACAGCAAGAAGGTCGCTGGTTCGAGCCTCGACTGGGTCAGTTGGCATTTCTGTGTGGAGTTTGCATGTTCTCCCCGTGTTGGCGTGGGCTTACTCCGGGTGCTCCGGTTTCCCCCACAGTCCAAAGACATGCCCTACAGGTGATTTGGGTAAGCTAAATTGTCTATAGTGTATGTGTGTATGTCCTGGTCCTCCAGGTTGGTGGTTGAGCATTGGGCTAACAACCCACCTCATAAAAATAGTTACGAAACACCAATATAGTGCGGGTAAATAACAACTTCGTAAGTAAGTTGTAAGTAAGTAAGTAAGTAAAGTAAGTAAGTAAAGTAAGTAAGTAAGTAAGTAAAGTAAGTAAGTAAGTAACTAATTTTCTGCAGTGCCAAATGCACGTTAGCAAGACATGTACGTTGCATTGAAAGAGTAATTTACTGTATAATGTTATACTGTAATGCCAAGCCAACTACTGTAGTTTGTTGTCTTCTGTGGTAAACTAGACTTGTGTAGCCAGACCTCTGACTGAGGGCTGAAGATCTGGGAAATTTGGCTGCTTTGAATGGTCAAGGACCGCCCATGATGCTATTTGACTGACAGGTTAACCAATCAATCTCCTTTACCTTTGTGCCGCATCATGTTTAGAGGTGTGGAAATTTTCACAGAATAACAGTCTGGCTAGAACACAACCGTCCATCCTTTATTCACGAACATCTTCAAAAGTTTACAAGAATGACACATCAATATCCTCAATAATCTGTCCGTAAAACATATAGGACATCAGTAGGACATGTATGTGGATGCAGACTGAGGTAAACATTGCTGCTTTTTTATCCAATCAGACTTGTTTCACTTCAGACTGGTTAAGATTGCTTCACACTTGACCCGTGGAAATCCTGTATATTTAAACCAATCAGTGGATGACTGAGGATCTACTGAAATATTTTCAGAAGAGTTTGCCATATGTACCAGATATTTAACCACAGGTCTGTGAGTGGTGCTTGGCGTGAGGCTCTGATTAGTGGTAAACTAACTATGTGGTAAGTGGTTCCTGTGAGACATGACGAAGCGTCTGCTACAAATGCATACCCACTTTCTGGAACCGTTCTTCACCGGACTCGAACCCCGTCGTTGTGGTCAACTCCTTTCGGCGTCTCAAGTCGGCCGACGTACATGGTGAGCTAACTGGACAAATTGGTAACAGCTGTCCACACGGAAGTAAGTGGTCAGCTGTTAAGCGTGAAATGGGACGGCGTCATACCACTCCGTATCATTTGTTTCAAAGATGAAATGCAGCCATACGTACTTCTTGATACACAATCCGCGATATCCAGAAATGTATATAGGGCTATGTTTTCAGAATGAGCCTATGTTGGGTAAGTCAGTCACACATAACGTCGATTAGTTTTATAAGGGATTTATGCACTTTTGGAAGTTTCAAAAAGAAAGGACATTATCCAGCACCATTATACCATTATCCAGCACCATTATACAACTTAATGCAAGAGCCATGGTAAAATTTCAACTACTCTCATTGTCTTCGTCTAAGAGAAAAAAAGTCATATACACTGGGTGTATATGACTTACAGGGTGTGATTCAATTATGAGGTAATTTTCATTTTGGGGTGAACTATTCCCTTAAGGCCTTGTCATTGTTGACTTTCCTAAAGTAACTGTGAAGGTCTGCATTGTGGTCATTCCTTGGAGCAGGTTTATTACCTGTTCTGGAGCTTATAGGTGCAAAATAAGAAAAAAATATCTACCAGCCATAATCAGTTTTGAAAATCTAGTCATGATCAACAGTTTTGAGAATTAAATGGACTTGAAGAGTCGTAACCAAACACATTAACTTGTGGACTTGTTGCCTGCCAGTACAGCCATTCAAAGGCACAATATATTTCTTAAGCAATCTTTCATTCATTCATTGATTTTCTTTCGGCTTTGTCCCTTATTTATCAGGGGCCACCAACGTGGAATGAACAGCTAACTATTCCAGCATATGTTTTATGCCCTTCCAGCCGCAACCCAGTACTGGGAAACACCCATACACTCTCTCATTCACACACACACTCTGCCAACTCAGTTCATCCAATTCACTTATACCGCATGTCTTTGGGCTGTGAGGGAAACCAGAGCACCCAGAGGAAGCCCACGCCAACATGCAAACTCCACACAAGACAAAACTTTGGTCGGTTATTTTGTATTATGAATCTTGCAGCGTGTTTTAATAGTATACCCGCAAAAGACAATGATTTTCAGACACATCATATACAGCTAGTTTTAAAATATTTTGTACTGGTGGGGTGGATCCTGGCAGGTTTTGGAGCACTGCTGTGCGTGTCTGGATCACACACTGGACACAGATACTGACCTTGTGATGGGAAGTTCATGGAGAGACCACACACAGCTAAGCTTGTCACGCTGAATGCCCACCTGATGCAAACATGACAGCCTGTGCCAACAAAATCCAACCACCAGTGAAAGAGAAATTCTAGTGAAGTCACTTAACCAACATTATGGATATGCTGGCAGAGGCTGCATTTGATAAGAATCCCAGTGTTAAGACCTTGATCCCTTAAGGAATACATGTTTCCCCAAAGCAATCCAGAGTTGCCATGGATACCCTCGCTGTTCAGCGGAGCAGGTGTCTGCACCTGATATGAAGAAGTGATGTATAAAGTAACATCTTTATCTAATTGATTTCACGTGACCCTGATCGTTTTACTGTTTAATGAGTATACTGTAATCTGTTACAGTTCAGTGAGTTCAGATAAAAGCTCTCACATGTTTGTATTCCAGTGGGTTTCAGCCCTTAGATACTCCACCGGTGTTTGCAAATGTCACTTTTATTATTGCTTAGTTAAAGGACTAATCTCAGATACTGTAGCACACATATTTCAGCAACAAGAATATTAAAGGTCTGATCTCAAACACATCTTAACAATGTCTGCTGAATGAACATTTTAAATGGTAAAAATCTTAAAGAGGGCTGCACGGTGGCTCAGTGGTTAGCACTGTTGCCTCACAGCAAGAAGGTCGCTGGTTTGAGTCTCGGCTGGGCCTGTTGGCATTTCTGTGTGGAGTTTGCATGTTCTCCCCGTGTTGGCGTGGGTTTTCTCCGGGTGCTCCGGTTTCCCCCACAGTCCAAAGACATGCGCTATAGGTGAATTGAATCAACTAAATTGGCAGTAGTGTATGAGTGTGTGAATGTGAGAGTGTATGAGTGTTTCCTATTACTGGGTTGCGGCTGGAAGGGCATCCGCTGCGTAAACATGCTGGAAAAGTTGGTGGTTCATTCCGCTGTGGCGACCCCTGTTGAATAAAGGACTAAGCTGAAGGAAAATGAATGAATGAAGAAATATCGTATTCTAAATGTCTATTTAACGTCAGAGAAATTATATCTAAAAGATGTTTTGGCGAAGAGCAAGTGCTCTAATAATTACATCTACCAGATGTAAACACAAACGTCAATTCGATGTTTCAATGATGACTGTGTGTTATATTGTAACTTCAACAAACAGATTTTTGCTACAATGTCATATAAATGATTATTTGTATCATGATTCATGAGGTTAGTTGAGAAGAGGTTTGAGTTAAGTTATAATGTAAAGGACACTCTTAAGATTACAATACATTACAGATTTTAGCCCACTATGCACCATACTCATGTTGACATTGGAACATAGCCTCATTCTGAAAACGTAGCCCTATATACACTTCTGGAGATCGCGAATTATGTATCCAGAAGTACGTATGGCTGCGTTTTGTCTTTAAAACGAACGCTACGGGCTGGTATGACGCCGTTCCTTTTCGCGCTTACCAGCTGACCGTTTACCTCCGTATGGACGGCTTTCCCACTGGTACCAGTTTGTCCAGTTAACTCGCCATGTACGTTGGCGGAGAGGAGTTGACCACGATGACGGGGTTCGAGTCTGGCGAAGAACGGTTCCAGAAAGCAGGTAAGATAAAAACAGAGGCCAAAAAATAAAATAAACAAGTAAAAAACTGGCATGTGGTATGGAATGTGGTAAAATCTGAAAACGTGGTAAAACTCAGGCGAGGGCTTTTCTTTTCTGGATTGCTTTTTAAAACTGTCAGTTGGGTTTAGGCAAGTGGGTGAGTGGGCCAATCGGTGCTTTTGAAAACACTATCGGTTGGGTTTAGGGAAAGAGGAGGTGGGTCAGTCGATCGGTCAGTCAGTCAGTTGACAGTGGCCTCTGGTGGATTTGCGTGAGTACAGCAGGCACGAATGGCACTTGCGAGAGAAATTTGAGATCTGAAAAAGCGTACACAGCGGCCTCTGGTGGATTCGAAAAAAAAAACATAGTCCCTGGGACGTACAGTGCTCAACATATATGAGTACACCCCATTTAAAAAAAATGAATATTTTTATCCATTTGTCAGTGAATATGGGTAATATATATTGGTGCGTTTCAACAAAACAGATTTATTAAACAGATATATTTATTAAAACAATATTTTAGTCACAGAAGATCTTTAAAAATGGAAAGATAATACATTTAAATTCATGCAAAATACTGCAAAAAAATTACAAACTACAACATTTCAACAAATGTTTTTTATATATTTTTTGTTTCTCTTGATTTTTGCTATCTTTGAAAGTGTTATTTAATATTTTTCCCTAACATATACATTTGGGCTACTAATTTCTGAACCAGTATTGTAAGTTATTTTGTTAGATTAGCTCCAGATGTGGCTTCAGCACTGACTAAACTGATGTTTATGCGCAAATATAATATAGCAAGGCCTCACAGTGGCGCAGTGGGTAGCACGTTCGCCTCACAGCAAGAAGGTCGCTGATCGCTGGTTCGAGCCTCGGCTGGGTCAGTTGGCGTTTCTGTGTGGAGTTTGCATGTTCTCCCTGTGTTGGCATGGGTTTCCTCCGGGTGCTCCGGTTTCCCTCACAAGTCCAAAGACATGTGCTATAGGTGAATTGGGTAAGCTAAATTGTCCGTAGTGTATGTGTGTGAATGGGTGTGTATGGATGTTTCCCAGAGATGGGTTGCAGCTGGAAGGGCATCCGCTGCGTAAAACATATGCTGGATAAGTTGGTGGTTCATTCCGCTGTGGCGACCCCGGATTGATAAAGGGACTAAGCCGAAATGAAGATGAATGAATGAATAATATAGTAAAGCATCCTACAGAAAATATTCATTTAAATGAGAGATTTGTGGGGGGTGCACTCATACATGCTGAGCACTGTATTTGGCACTCTCCAGAAATGTATATAGCGGTACTTCTTTAGAATGAGTCTGGGTTGTGACTTTCTTAATGGTTAAAATTTGACGTCTTCTAAAAACTGAGGATCGCACAGTAAGTGTTACGTAAATGACACAGCGACACTAAAACTCACACAAAAATGTTTTTTAGGAGTTTAAATCTGAGTCTGTACATAATATGCATTACCCATTAAAAAAATTAAATAAATCTCAATGCTAAAAGAGAGCTGACCAGGAGTATTAAAAATAATTGTAGAATATTTCATTTTATTTTGCGTTTATTTTGCATTATATTGTCTGCAATAATATACAAGGAAATTCAGAAATCAGTACGTTCTTTTTTTATTTGCATTTTCCATACTGTCCAAACTTTTTCTGATTTGGGGACATAAACAAATAAATATGTACAAAAAAAGCAATTGTTTACCCCTGTTTCAAACAATGGAAAAAGTCAAGACTGACCAATTGTGACCTGATTGTGCTACATTGTGTAGTGTAGTGTAGTGTAGTGTATTTCAGCCCTTAGGGAAACCTGGTTTGCAAGAAGAAGTAAAAAATGGGTCCACTTAATGTATCTTTAGGTTATCATTAAGTATATTGCCCCTTAATTCATTCATTTTCGGCTTAGTCCCTTTATTAATCTGAGGTCGCCACAGCGGAATGAACCGTCAACTTATCCAGCATATGTTTTACGCAGCGGATGCCCTTCCAGCTGCAACCCATCACTGGGAAACATCCATACACACTCATTCACATACATACACTAAGGCCAATTTAGCACATGTCTTTGGACTGTGGGGGAAACTGGAGCACCCGGAGGAAACCCACGCGAACACGGGGAGAACATGCAAACTCCTCACAGAAATGCCAACTGACCCATCTGGGGCTCGAACCAGCGACCTTCTTGCTGTTACGCAACAGCGCTACCCACTGCACCACTGTGTCGCCCAAACAACTTTAATGTGAGAAAATTCTATAAAAATAAAATTAAACTGAATATACAACTGTGTTTATGTATTTATTTTAATGTAATTGTGGGCCCAGACTTTAATTCCAAAAACTCAATCACTCTCCTTTGACTTAGTCCATGCTTTATCAGGGGTCACCACGGCAGAATGAACTGCCAATTGTTCTGGCATATGTTTCATACGTCCATAGTGCTGGGACTCAAAGCAGCGGCGTTCTTGCTGTGAGGCATCGGTACTAACCACTCAGCCACTGTGCCGTTCCAGTCTGATGATTCTAAAATGCTTGATATTTTAAAAAAATATTTGATTAATGTTTGATGTCCATTTTTGCTTTGTAGCAATTTATCAAACTGACAAGTACATGATATTTGAAAGGGACAGTTCATCCAACAAATATTTTAACCCTTAATTGATTTCAAACCAGGGCGGCACAGTGGCTCAGTGGTTAGCACTGTCGCCTCACAGCAAGAAGGTCGCTGG
>CAIGQW010053894.1:367411-382512 GCA_903798125.1 Danio choprae | reverse complement strand
TATATATATATATATATATATATATATATTTATTCATTCATTAATTTTCTTTTCGGCTTAGTCCCTTTATTAATCTGGGGTCGCCACAGCGGAATGAACCGCCAACTTATCCAGCATATGTTTTACGCAGTGGTTGCCCTTCCAGCTGCAACCCATCACTGGGAAACATCCACACACACTCATTCACACACATACACTACGGACAATTTAGCCTACCCAATTCACCTATAGCGCAGCGCATGTCTTTGGACTGTGGGGGAAACCGAAGCACCCGGAGGAAACCTACGCAAACACGGGGAGAACATGCAAACTCCACACAGAAATGCCAACTGACCCAGCCGAGGCTCGAACCAGTGACCTTCTTGCTGTGAGGCGATTGTGCTACCCACTGCGCCACCGTGCAGCCCATATAGTGCCTTTCCAGAGCTCAAGGAAATTTTACAATGAATGTGAAAAAGAAGAGATTGTACGAACAGATATTGAAGGACACAATAATCAAGTGGAGACAACATTAGGTTAACAAGCATACAAGAAGTCAAATATAACAAACTGGAAATACGAAACTGTGGTGAGGGGGCGGGGCCGAGAGCCGTGGGAACGGAATGAGGCCGTGGCGTAAGTGCTTACAGCTGCAGCGCACACTGGCCTCGAATCCCACGGAAGGAGCTCTGGACTATAAGAGGAGGAACGATGGCAGAGGAAGCTGGGAGAGGTCCAGGCCTGGACCGTTATGTTTTGTTTGTTTTGGTTTAGACGGCAGTCTCCGTGAGGAGCTGCCGTCCCTTTTATTAATAAATATCTTTTTTTGAAGATTCGTCGGTTCTCCACCTCCTTCTTCTCGGTGGCCAAGTGGCCGCGAATATCATTACAGAAACAAAACCCAAGAGACAAATATGCAGAGTAAAGGTTGATCAAATAAAGTGGTCAGTTTGTCAAAACAGAGGTGTAACGTTCAGAAAACAAGTGAGTTTTAATTAAAGATTTCAATTCTGAGATATTATTAACAGAACGGAGTGAGCGTGGTAGAGACTTCCAAAGTTTGGGTGCAATAACACTAAATGATCTGGCCCCCATTGAAGAGAGGCGGTACCGAGGGACAGCAAGAAGGCCAGAGTCAGAGGAACGTAGTGAGCGAGTAGGGATGTAGGGGACATGCATGTTAAAAAGATAAGAGGGAGGCCATTTAGGGATCTAAATACAAGGAGAAGAATTTTAAATTTAATACGGTATGCAACTGGGAGCCAATGGAGGTCATACAAGATTGGAGTTATTTATTGTATAATATAATTGGTTAAACCTTTACACACATGCAGGTAGAATATTGTCCCAATCTGCGTACACACAAAATTACTGCAACCGAATAAAAATTGTGTAGTGTACATGTCAGACCAGTATGTGATGCTGTAATTATGCCACAGAGAAACGGAGAAGAAGACTTGGAGCATGTGCATAAGCCTTGCCTGCAGTATACATGCCTAAATTCTTCACTCAGGGCAATGGCGGATGCTTTCGACATGCAAAAGTTGCATTCATCAGGTAGAGGTCGACATGTTCCCTGCATTCATCTGCCAAAACAACAGCACTGGCAAAGGGTGTGTCTCAATTAGCACCCCTGTTTAGTAGTCAGGGCACAAATCAGGGAGTCAGCCATTTTAAGTTCTGTCTCAACTGCAAAATTTCTTCTATCATGAAAATCAAGGCGCACTGATGCACACTATGCTCCCTTAAAAGAAGTTTGGAAGCAAGAAACATGAATCCTGTGATTCAAATGATCAAACATAACAATAAAGAAACTGTTAATTATTAATATTTAACATAAACGAACAGGTTAAGAACAGTAGCAAGCATGTTTAATGGTTTAATGTTTGAATTGTTGCTAAGAAACAATCAAATTATTATGTATAATGTACTTTGAAAAACATTATGAAATAATTATATATGAAAATTATTCGTTTTGCTGTGTTGTTAATACATTCCAGATTTGGTATTATACAATGAGGACTTTCTCATGCCACACTCCCAATGTGTCCCAATGTGTAGTGATCCAAGCTCATCACTGTCCTTTCTAATGGCCGAATTTGTGTACATAACCTACTTATCCACGACCTCAGGAGCTAGGGAGCTGATTGAGACACCCAAAATTGTCCCTTGGTAGTTGTCATTGCTGATATATATGATGTTGCAGTGTCCGACTAAAGGCTGGTTTATACTTCTGCGTCGAGTGATCAGCGTGACCCACGGGGCCTGCCTTGCGCACAGCCGTGCATTTATACTTGCATGCTGTTTGTTAATGCTATTTGGCAGTAGGTTTTTATGTTCCTGTGTCGAGTTTCTTCACGGGTGTTTCGTTTTTTTTTTTTTTGAACTCTACCTTAATGTACAAGTAGCTAAAACTCGCTTATTCAGAGGCGGGAACCGGCAGACGTGCAACAACTTTAATCACAAGGTGAGCACAAAACAAAACGTTTCCATCTGAAGCTCCTTCACGGGACTCGACATTTGTAAACACTCGCTCCATCGGGCTCGCGGCTATCAGCACAGCCCACACCCGTCACTGCAACCAAGCCGACCAATCACAGAGCTTGCACTACGCGTTGTTGCGTCGTGTAGTTACATTTTTCGAGAGGTGCGTGTCAGCGTCAGCCACGACGAGGGCTATGCCACCGCACAAAGGCTGCGCCGGAGCATACGCGTGGGTTTGATGCAGAAGTATAAATCAGCCTTAAGGTTGAGACACGGGGTGATGACATTATCTTTTCACAAAATAAACTGATTGGCTGTAGACATGAATATGCAAGGGTGTTGTTTTCAAATTTATTCACTAGTTTCAAAAAAATTGAGGTTTCAGGTTTCTGGAAGTGACCATAGTAGAAGTAAAATAATCAAACATATACAAATAATACTAATGTTTAATGAACTCTAAAATAATTATAAACTTAATATTTTACCTGAGAATATGTACCAACAAATAATTCCTAATTGGAAAACCAAAGTCTTGTTCCTTTAAAGGTCACGGTTGAGCTTTAATGTGGAATTTAATTAAGCACTTGAAATAACCAAAGAAAGGAAAATATTCACCAGCTCTTTGCCCTAATTTAAGTAAATAGCAAATAATTTATTTTTAAGTATTAATAATTTATTAAGGGGCAGCACGATGGCGCAGTGGGTAGCACAATTGCCTCACAGCAAGAAGGTCGCTGGTTCAAACCCCGGCTGGGTCAGTTGGCATTTCTGTGTGGAGTTTGCATGTTCTCCCCGTGTTTGCGTGGGTTTCCTCCGGGTGCTCCAGTTTCCCCCACAATTCCAAAGACATGCGGTATAGGTGAATTGGGTAAGCTAAATTGTCCATAGTGTATGTGTGTGAATGAGTGTGTATGGATGTTTCCCAGTGATGGGTTGCGGCTGGAAGGGCATCCGCTGCGTAAAACATATGCTGGATAAGTTGGCGGCTCATTCCACTGTGGCGACCCCAGATTAATAAAGGGACTAAGCCGAAGTGAAAATGAATGAATGAACTATGGTCGTGTCTATAGAGCTGTTGCAACAAGCTCCCTAAATGACCAGTCATCCATGTCTGTGTTATGTGAGAAGAGGATGGAGTGATGAAATCAGAGAAGGATTGTGTGACGGGGGTGTAGTTTTATCCCCTTCACCTGAATGGAGACAATCTTTAGGGCTGGGTTGCTGTCAGATCTCGGTCAAATGTCTTGGGGATTCAGCAAATTTGTAATGTGTGACTTCAGTCCAGACAAGGTCCGGTTTCTCACATATGTGAGCTATTCACTGCTAACAAATGAAACCTTATTAATCATGAATTAATAATTGAATTATTAGTATGGGAGGATACATGGCAATATTATTCTATTAATGATGATTACAATGAATGTACAATGCATGCCAAGGACAACTAAAAGGGTCATTGTTTTTATTATATCTATTTTTACTTTATTATCCATTTATGATATCACTTATGAAAAAAGAAGTACACTTTAGAAATCTTTATTATGAGTACTTATATATTAGATACTAATAATATGTAATAATATACTTTTGTAGCCCCATGCCATTAGAGGGAGCTCGCTTGATTTTCTGTTTTGCTTAGTTTATGGCCATGTTGGCCAAATAAATTTTTCAATTCAATTCATTGTTATTTCTATAGCACTTTTTACAATGGAGATTGTGTTAAAGCAACTCCACCGATGCACAGCTCCACAAGTCCCCAACCAACCAAACCAGTGGCAACAGTGGCGAGGAACAAACTTCACCAATTGACAAAAGTGAAGGAGAAAAACCAGGCTCAGTTGGGCACGACCATCTCTCCACTGGCTAAATGTCTTATGCAGACCTGCTGTCTAGGTACCGGAGGCTTGACAACGCTGGACATCCATCGTAGAGAAGCTGCAGGTCCGAGTAGGTCGCCGGTGGGTGTTCAGGATGGCCCACGGGATCAATGTGGAGACTCGTCTGTCACTGGGGTCTTTCAGGAATCAGTCTCACGCTCTCCACTCCCTCATGACCACCACAGCATCTGCTCAGGATACGGACTGGGTCCAGGATTATGTAGACTAACATAAGTAGATTATAATGTTGAATTGGGAAGTCTTCTAAACTCCAATTGCCCGCATTAAGCCTAACAATCCTTTATCAAAACACAAAAAAAACATTGCAAATAATGCCAGTTGCTACTGCCTTACTAAGCCTTCTGAATGCCATTGCCTGTTTTTGTTTGTTTGTGTATGACCCATTGCCCGTTTGCCTCATTATTCTCTTGGATTACCCCTTGTTTTGTTCATTTGAACAGGACTGTTATTTGACTCTTTTTCCACAGAACTGTTATTTACTTACTGATTAGGACTTGTTTTGGACTGTTTTGGTTGCTATCGATGAACTAACTTCTGCAAAGTATTTAAACCAACCTTCTGACCTTATTAGAGGATATTGCAAATGGTAAAGAAAAGAACAGGTTTTAGGGACCACACTTGGTGGCCTGGGTCAATTCATGATTCATACATCCATGCAAACAGCATGGTTGGGAAGAGACTTCAAGCTGACAGGGTGCGCAATGGGCGGCTTCTTGATGAGAGATGCACTTTACTTTAAAGTTATGGTTCTATCTAAAATATTATTATTGTATTATTCATCTGTGTGTAATTATTGAACTCCCAATTAGAAGATATCCACTAAAGGGCTCTATTTTAATGATCTAGGCGCAAAGTCTAAAGCGCACGGCGCAAAAGCATTAAGGGCATGTCCGTATCCACTTTTGCTATTTTAAGGACAGAAAAATACGCTTTGTGCCACGGCGCATGTCCTAACAGGGTTGTGCTTATTCTATTAATGGGTTATGAGTGTGTTTTGAGAATAAACCAATCAGAGTCTCATCTCCCATTCCCTTTAAGAGTCAGTTGTGTCGCGCTATGGTGCATTTGCTAAAAACTGAAGGCTTCACTACCGAGAAAACAGTTAAACAGACCATCTACAGCACGAGGATAAAGAATGAGCCTCCTCCATTCGACCTCTTTACTTTCTCTTTCTCTCTTTCGTGGATAAGGAAACGGTGTTGTACGCCCAGACATCCGTTAGCCTACATAATTAATTTAGTTTGTTAAGCGCAAAGATTTGTTTCAAAACTATTTCTAAATTCAGTTCTGATTTCCAGCAAACGAATAATTGAGCAATAATAACGAAGTGTGGTCAAACAAGTTATATCCAAACACACTTGCTATGCCCCATATGGTCTAAAACCTGACAGGTGGACAAATCTAAGCTTGTTTTTAATAAAACAAATATAAATATGCATATAATAAATATTACTACTAATAATAATAACATTATACAAAAAGTTGTCATGAATAAACTGAAAAAAGCCCCCAGAGATGAAAAAGGCATGGAGGCAGTGGTTTTTATATTTATTTAGAAAGTAGCCTAATCATTTTTGTAATATTTTCTTCCTATAATTCTTTTTCATTTGTAAAGATGTACATCCTGCGTGTTTTAAGCAATGTGTAAGCGAGGCGCACAACTAACGTGCTCTGTGCTGGACTTTAGACCTGCTTTCAGCTGGTCTATTGCGCAGTCTAGTTCCTTAAAATAACAAAGCGCCAACAATGCGTCTTAACACACCCCTTTTTTAGACTGGAACATCCATAAATCCACAAAGTGGCGCAAATAGATTTGCTATTTAAACAACGTGGGAACACGGGAAAACGGGAAAATTAAGGTTGCGCTGGTCTGAAAAAAGCAAACCGGGGCAAACACATCTTGCGCCTTATTGCGCTGGGTGTATAATAGGGCCCAAAGACATCCCTGCCAACCCCCCTTACTAACCCACAAATTCACCAAGAGCGCAGATTGCTCTTTCTCGCATTTGGTTGGTTGTGGAGCGCGCAATTAACAGCTAAAAACTCTCTTTACAAAACTTTGCAAGTAGGTCTAGAAGTAATAACACTGAAAGAGCTTGTCAAATAACAGATACCATCTCTAAAATATGATTCCATTATATCTGATTTCAAAAATATTCACATCCACCCAACGCAAAAGAGCTTGATTTGTCATAAAGATCAAAGTCAACACTGTTGTTGTTTCCAGACCATTTGGGGTGATTACATCCTGAGAAAATGCTAATCAACTGTAGAATGCGTACGAGTGAGGAACACTGAGAGCCATCTTAGACAAAGGGGTGTCTAAAATACATTAACATACAGATCAAAGCTGTTACAATTGGGACAAGCTAATTTACATTAAAGGTAGAAAGTGAGAAAACAGGAAAGCATTATAGTCCCTAATATGTTCCCTTCCAGTATTCAATTATTAAGAGTGATTGATGAACACAGGTGATAAAGAATAGGAATAAATGTTTCTTTAACGCTGCTGATGTAACAATCTAACTTTACTTGCCATGAGCAGAATTTAAACCGTTACTCCCATCAAAGGAGGCAGTAAAGGCCACAATACCTAATGGTTGTGGCTAGTGACTCTTTTGAGTAATGCGAAGTTTTACCATGCAGATTGTGTGAAAGCAGCTTTACAGAGACTAGCCGGCAATAATAAAAAGTCAAATACAAATTTTATTGTCATTAATGGAGTGAGGTATTTCTTGCACAGCTCTCAACAGCTGTATTTTGTAGTGAAGATGACACACAAGTATATTCAAGCAAAAGACAGCATATCTTAGTTCTATGCAATACAACAAAACCTACTTGCATATTGAGAAAAAAGTGTCTTGGTATCAGACTCATCAGTGCTGGAAAGCTTCCCTGATATTAGCCTCTTGCCTCAGAGTTACATTCCCTTGACTTTTTGCACTTTTGTATTTTTTGTCTGCCATCTTCTGCTAATGTCCTTATCTCTCCTGCCCTATGCTAAGCAAGGCTGCGCTCGTTCAGTACCTGGATGGGAGACCACATGTGAAAGCTAGGTTGCTGCCGGAAGCGGTGTTAGTGAGGTCAGCAGGGGGCACTCAACCTGTGGTATGTGTGGGTCCTAATGCCCCAGTATATTGATGGGGACTCTATACTGCTCAGTAGATGCCGTCTTTCGGATGAGACGTTAAACTGAGGTCCTGACTCTCTGTGGTCATTAATAATCCCAGGATGTCCTTCAAAAAGAGTAGGGGTTTACTCTGGCATCCTGGCCAAATTTGCCCATTGTCCATCATGGCCTCCTAACCATCCCCATGTGATAATTGGCTTCATCACTCTGTCTCCTCTCCACCAATCAGCTGGTATGTGGTGTGCAGTCTGGCGCAATATGGCTGCCGTCATGTCATCCAGGTGGATGCTACACACTGGGGGGTGGATGAGGAGATTCCCCCCAAAAATGTGTAAAGCGCTTTGAGTGTCCAGAAAAGCGCTATATAAATGTAAGGAATTATTATTATTATCATGAATGGATACACTCTTTATTGCTCATTGACTAAAAGTGTGTTTTGATGTTCAGCCCGATCCACTTATTACCAGCATTTTATTTAAATTGCTTACTGCAAATTTAATGGATTCAAGTAAAGAATTATTCAGTCCACTAAGGATAGCCAAACTGAACCCAAGTGCAATTTATTATATCATTTATTAAACAGTGAGATGATAAGGTTAGACTTCACGCCCTCTTTCACACACACAACATGTGTTGCTAATTGCTGTGAACAGGGGTTGAGGAAAACTGTGCTGTCCTCATGATGACAGACCATGACAGCGTCCAGGTGGCACTATCCAGACAAATTGTGAATTAACAAATTATAGACATCCTCAATTCCAACCATACAAGAATATTACACTCGCCAGTTGTTTCGAGTCAATAAACAAGTGTAAATACTGTTATAAAGATCTCATTGATTTCATGGCACTCTTGAATTTCCACTTATATTTTGGTCATGTGCATATCAGCAACTGCAGCAAAATGGCTTCTGAACCAAACCATGTAGAACATACAGTATAAAGCACAACCACTCGTGTTGATCAAATAAATATTCTCATCTTCATTTTAAGGTGTTGATTAGGCTTGAATGGACCAGAACAATACTACAGGTTAAAGCAAGGTTTCTCAACCAAGTTCCTGGAGGACCACCAAACACTGCATGTTGTGGATGTCTCCTTTGTCTGTCACACCCATTACAGTTCTTTCAGTCACTACTAATGATGATTTAAATCAGGTGTGTTTGGTTAAGGAGACATGGTTAAGAAATTGTGCAGAGCTGGTGGTCCTCCAGGAATGTGGTTGAGAAACACTGGGTTAAAGCAATATTAGGTAAAAATGGCCATTTTGGTAAATATTCACACTGCTGAAAAACCATTTGACAAACAAACAAGTAAGTTGGAATAAATTAAAAATAAAAACATTTGTATGGGAGGGCAGTGTCTGTGGTGATTACAGCCTTGTATAAAAGTCAGTAAATTCAGACTATCATCATATGATGAGAACTCATTAACAAACACTCCAGTTTTTAAAGTACAGCACGTCCCAATTAAAGACCAGAGGCAAAAATAGCACTGGCAAGTTTGGAGGGTTTGAGCTCTGTTTTGACCTGAATTTAACTGACCACTAAAACATTTGCTTAAAGTCAGTCAAAAGAGATGTTTGAAAGATTTAATGCTTTGATTTTATATATACTGTAGAGGTTAACACATTAATGTGCAATGTCTGATCTTTAAAAGACAGAGAAGAATACTTAATTAAAACTAAAATGAGCAGAACGGCACAATGGGAACTCAAGATTTTTATCGAAATATGGTGCTATGATGACAATAAACACAAAAATTTAAGTGTTATCATTTCCATGAAATTATGTAGTAATAACTAAACACTTCATTGAATGTCATGCTCTCTCCTAAAGATGTTGTGTGCAGTGGTAATTATCATCATATGGTCTCTCTCAAAGCCATGGCCATCAGTAGGAGGGAGAAATGTGTGCCAACAAATCCATAAATTAGTCATTACAAATTAATAATTTATCTAGCACACACCACCAGTGCTACCAAATACACCTACAAAATCCATATACCTTTACAACAGAGATTGTTCACTGAAGCCAGGGACAATCCAAGCTGATCCCAAAGAACTAGTGGAGAAAAAACACAACTGTGTTGTTACCTCATGTTTCCTGCATCTGGACCTAAAAGCTGTATGTGAACACATTAAATGGACAACAGCTGACTGAAATGAGAGCCTGTGTTCTGTGTTAGTCACAGTTAGTCACTCACCACACAGGGATTTGCTTGTGCAAATATGTCAGATAATTTAATAATCTATAAGGTTTGCAAATATTGAGATCATTTCTTTGGGATCCCTCTTATTTGCTTGGTTTTGTCTTCAGTTTTTGTTCTCGCACTATGATTCATTGCTCCTCTATTTTGCCAAAGGTCGACGCCAGTTTGACAAGCTGAATCAGGCCATGCACAATTTTATTGCACCAGACCACACACAATATACACCAGCTTATTGATGGAGAGAATTCAGAGTTATGAATCCAGTTACTAAAGGGGTATGGTTAGGAGGCCATGGAGGACAGATGCCTAGGATATCCTGGGATTTTTTAAAACCACAGAAAGTCAGGACCTCGGTTTAAAGTACCATCTGAAGGACAGTGGTCACTGACAGTATAGATTCCCCATCACTATACTGGGAAACTAGAACCCACACAGAGCACAGGGTGTGCCCCCCATACTGGCCTCACAAGCACCTCTTCCAGCAGCAACCTATTTTTCCCATGTGGTCTCCTATGCAGGTACTAACCAGCCACAGCTCTGCATAGCTTTAGCGAGCGACCATAAGAGAACCGCAGAGAGCTAGCTGGCTGGAACCAAGATGATGATTAACTGCAACAAGTGTGTTTATTGACAAGTATTACAATGAGCAACTTGAAGCTAATATGTGGACTCCAGGAGCTGCTGGAACCTGGAGGAAGTGCAAAGAAGAAATAGAAGGAGTCATTGGAGAAATGGATTAAGGCAGATTTGCTAGCCAGGTAAGTACTGTATGTAGAGAATCTGTGATTTGCATTAGAGACCAGAGAATGACAGTGAGAAGTGTGTACTTGTTTAAATACTCAACCATTTATACAAACTGGTACTACTCGCTACATAGAGGCAATGTTTGTTGGGTTATGGCCACAATTACCAGTCAAGTAGACACACAAGTAGCTCTAGGAGTAGAAACTTCCAGGTTTCATTTGGGGTTTCTTCTGGAGTGCAGAGACAGAAGAGAAGTTTTGTATTCTTGGTTCCTGGCTGGTAGGAGATAGCAAAGTTAAAGAGAGGAAGGATTGTCTAGGACTTAACCTTTCAGTTTCACACAGGTCTTCAAGGTTACGATGGCCGGTGATACCACAAATAGAGTCAGTGTCACTGACTGCAAGGAGTTCTCTATTCCAGATGTCAAAGGTCTGCTCCAGAGAGACATCTTTTTGGAGAAAAAAAAAAAAAGATGGAATCAAGGAGGAATCTCCTGGTGCTGAGAGAACATGGCAGCCACACATTGACGTTCACAATTAATGAGGATTTTTTTTGTTTTTGATTTGGATGGATTGGGAGGGCTGCAGATGTCAAAGCATGTTGGGATTTCATCATCGCCTCAGGTGGCCATAAGATGTACATAGAACTTTAGGTTCTGTTAATTTAATTAGGTTTTATGTTAATTAAACTAGATCTGTTTAGTTGGACCTTATGTAAAAACCTTTTGGGTAAACTATCCCTTTAAGTGGTTTAAGGCAACACATTTCTATGCCATTTGGTTTAAGAGTGCGCAACAATTTTCCATTAATTAAAAACATTATTAAAATTATAATTAGAGGTGCTAGAAACTCTTAACCAACACAACTGCAATCAAAAACACATTAAAAAGTGACCCTGCCAAAGAGCATGCAGCACAGAAATTATTCAAGCACATTACACTAGTGGGATAGGACAGACTCTTACATAAGCTGAAATATAGATGGAGCAGTCAAAAGCAGAGAGCTGAGAAGAGAGACAAATCTGGGCAAAAAGTTTTGACTAGATGTGACTAGATGAAAAAATGACTAGATGCAAAAATGTATAAATACATAAAGATGCTCCTGACATGGGAGAAGATACACATAGAGGAAAAAAAAGATATATAAAATAGAATTAGAGTAACTACTGTAATTAATTAGCTTTTAACAGAGAGAAAATATCTAGACCTTAAGTTATGACCTTCAGTTGGCATTTCTGTGTGGAGTTTGCATGTTCTCCCTGTGTTGGCGTGGGTTTCCTCCGGGTGCTCCGGTTTCCCCCACAGTCCAAAGACGTGATGTAGGTGAATTGGGTAAGCTAAATTGTCTGTAGTGTATGTGTGTATGTCCTGGTCCTCCAGATTGGGGATTGAGCGTTGGGCTAACAACTCACCTCATAAAAACTAGATGTTACAAAACACCAATATGGTGCGGCTAAATATCAACTTCGATATAAATGGCCCTGGGAGTAAGTAAGTAAGTAAGTTATGACCTTAAGTCAGTTCAACTCTACACCTTTGCTCTCTTCCAGACACTCAAATAACTGTTATCTCTTGAAGTTTCATTATCAGGAATTTTCAGCAAAATCACTGATCCATTGGAAAAGCTACAAAATTGCGCACCTTAGTGGCTCCTGCACACTAAGTCATGTAGGGGAGTCCAGGCTGAATTTGTCTTGTTGCACTCCTCAATCCCATTGAATTTCTCTATCTATTTTACATTGCAATCGGCAGGTCTTGACTGAATTGCAGTTTCATATCACAATGATTCATATCAGAATGATTCAGTTATTCCACTGGCCTATCTCAAAAAACAAACAAATACAAAACAAGAGGCATTGGATCGGATGCATAGGAAACTAGGCCTACACACAGGAGCAGTTTGAGGATACAAAACATGACAAATGTCTTGAAATGCATTATCTGAATAATGTCTTTAGGTGGGGGTGACTCACAACAAGAAGGATGCTGGTTCGAGTCCCGGCTGGGTCAGTTGGCATTTCTGTGTGGAGTTTGCATGTTCTCCCCGTGTTCACGTGGGTTTCCTCTGGGTACTCCGGTTTCCCCCACAGTCCAAAGACATGAGGTATAGGTGAATTGAATAAACTAAATTGGCCGTAGTGTATGTGTGTGAATGAGTGTGTATGGATGTTTCCTAGTACTGGGTTGCAGCTGGAAGGGCATCTGCTGTGTAAAACATATGCTGGATAAGTTAGCGGTTCATTCCGCTGTGGCGACCCCTGATAAATAAAGGGACTAAGCTGAAGGAAAATGTCTTTAGGTGTAAAACCATAGTGTAAGTACAGTAAAATAATTGAATAAGTACAGAATAATTGGCCATGGTCCATTGAGTTCATTCACAAGTTTAGCAACCATGATGCATTATTTACTCATATTTTAATGACCCATGGGGAATTATTACTTATGCCATTCCTTCTAGAAATCACCCCATTGGTAACGATGCTATTTTTCAGCACTATAACAATTACAAAAACATTACTAATGTAGTGAAGTCATATTTTAGGAGGAAAGAATGATTAAACAAGGACAATCATCAAAAAGACCTCAAGACCAGATAAATATTGAGGCAGTATGGGACCACCTGGACAGAAAAAGAAAGCAAACATCTAAGAAGAACTCTGGGAAGTGCTGAAAGAGGCCTGGCAATATTTCAGAACACTTCAGGACAGTCTCCCAAAACCAGTTCAAGTTGTGCTTAGTGCTAAGGGAGGTCACACTAAATTCTGACTTTTACTTGAAGTGCTTATTAGAATTGTGCCCTTTGTTTGCTAAAGAGTGTCCGTTTTCCCTTTTCCTTTGTTTTTTCCATTGCTGTCTCAATTAGAGATCAGTTAGGATCAAATGCCCCGTTATTTTTCACATTGGGTTTTGTATGTTTTTTAAATGACTGGTCGTTCATACCAGCTTATTTATTGTATTGTATTAACAAATGGGTTTTTATATGTTTAATATTTTTGTTACTTCATTGTATTGTTATTATTATTATTGCCTGATATGCTAAATATGGGGCCTCACAGTGGCGCAGTGGGTAGCACGTTTGCTTCACAGCAAGAAGGTCGCTGGTTCGAGCCTCGGCTGGGTCAGTTGGCGTTTCTGTGTGGAGTTTGCATGTTCTCCCCGTGTTGGCGTGGGTTTCCTCCGGGTGCTCCGGTTTCCCCCACAAGTCCAAAAACATGCGGTATAGGTGAATTGGGTAAGCTAAATTGTCCGTAGTGTATGAGTGTGAATGGGTGTGTATGGATGTTTCCCAGAGATGGGTTGCAGCTGGAAGGGCATCCGCTGTGTAAAGCATATGCTGGATAAGTTGGCGGTTTATTCCGCTGTGGCGACCCCAGATTAATAAAGGGACTAAGCTGAAATGAAAATGAATGAATGAATGAATGAATGCTAAATATTTTACACAAACTATATATGGTAAGGGCAAAATTATTAGCCCTCCCATTAGAAAATGTAACTATTTTTTAAATGCTTTCCAACTGATGTTTCCCTGAGCAAGGGAATCATTTTCACAGTATTTCCTATGTTTTTCTTCTGGAGAAAGTCTTATTTCTTTAAGTCTGACTGGATATTTTAGTCTGAAAAAATAATTTTTAAACAAATTCATTCATTCTCTTTTCGGCTTAGTCCCTTTATTAATCAGGGGTTTCAGAATGAACCGCCAACTTATCCAGCACATGCCCTTCCAGCCACAACCCAACACTGAGAAACACCCACACACTCTTGCACTCACTCACATGTACACTATGGCCAATTGAGCTTATTTAATTCACCTATAGCGCATGTCTTTGGACTGTGGGGGAAACCGGAGCACCCTGAGGAAACCTACGCAAACACGGGGAGAACATGCAAACTCCACACAGAAACACCAACTGACCCAGCCTGGGCTCGAACCAGCAACCTTTTTGCTGTGAGACGATTGTGCTACCCACTGCGCCACCGTGCTGCCATTTTTAAACAAACTGTAAGATCAATATTATTGACCCTTAAGATATACAGTATATTGATTGGCTACAGAACAAACCACTGTTATCCAGTAACTTGCCCAATTAACAATCTAATTAACATGTAACGTATAGGGCTAGTAGCCTTTCATCCGGCCACCAGAGAGAGCCGTCCCCTGAACTCTGACATTCAGTTCTTTGTGGGTTAACAATTCTAGTCTATAGTTGCCGTGCGAAATATTGCCAGTACATACTGCCTTACCAAGCACTTTCCCAGAACTATTGTTGCCTATCCATTATTACCATTGTGTCTAGATTACTACAATTCTGTTTTGTGATTTGGTTACTGAGAGAGAAGAGAGAGCTTTTGGATCTCACTCTGTTTTCATGTTGTTGCCTTTGGCTTCGTCACATAATTTAGGTAAGCCTTTAAATTGCACTTCAAGCTGAATACTAGTAAAATATTATGCACTGTCATCGTGGCAAAGACTAACTGAATTACTTTCAATCACTCGCTTTCCTTCAGCTTAGTCCCTGATTTATCAGGGGTTGCCACCGTGGAATGCACTGCCAATTACACTGGCATATGTTTTATGCAGTGGATGCCCTTCCAGCCGCAACCCACCTGTCACGGATCACAGAAGGCAGAGACAGAAGTATCTTTTCACACGGTGTTTA
>CAIGQW010053894.1:300163-314553 GCA_903798125.1 Danio choprae | reverse complement strand
CACACACACACACACACACACACACACACACACACACACACACACACCACCCAGAGAAAGAGAGGTCCTATGGCTGAGAGAGACGCTGCTTGCATTAAAACTGCTTCTGTGTTCTCAATTATAGTAATGCCTATTTTATTATCAGTAATGGTGTTGTAACGGGGAAACAGTCATTCATTTGATTACTCGTTACTGAAAAAGTATCGCCGTTTATTTATAGCGCCGTTATTCCCATCACTGCTAATGTTTATAATTACATCATTGTCCCATCCCTTACACCTTAACCCACGATTAAATCTACTGACTGTCACTCTGCTTTCTGTGTTCTGCCAGCTGTGATGTCACGCACCCATGAGGCTCCAGGTGAAATGGGGAAGGCTGTGGTGATTCCCAAAGAAGAGCAGGACAAGATGAAAGAACTCTTTAAAATCAATCAGTTCAACCTGATGGCCAGTGACATGATCGCGCTCAACAGGAGTCTGCCAGATGTCAGGCTGGACGGGTGAGTGTATGTGTGTGTGTGTGTGTGTTTGCACAGACTAAAGGATGATTTATACTTCTGCGTCAAGTGATCGGTGTGACCAACGGTACTTCTGCGCGCTGTTTGTGTTGCTCTGCAATAACACTTCCGAAACGCTAGTTGGCAGTAGGTGTTTATGTTCCTCTGTCGAGTTTCTACGTGGGTGTTTTGATTTTCTGAACGCTACCTTAATGTACAAGTAGCTAAAACTCGCTCATTCAGAGGCGGGAACGGCAGACGTGCAACAACTTTAATCATAAGGTTAATGCAAAACAAAATTTTCCATCTGGAGCTCCTTCACAGGACTCGACACTTGTAAGCACTCGCTCCATTGGGGTCACGACTCTCAGCACCACCCACACTCGTCACCGATACCAAGCCAACCAATCACAGAGCTTGCATTAAGCGTCGTTATGACGTGTAGTTACATTTTTTGAGAGGCACGCATCAACGTCGGCGTCAGCCACGGCGAGGGGTCTGCGACCACACGAAGGATGCGCCGGAGCATACGCGTGCGCTTGACGCAGAAGTATACAAGTCTTAATGCACACAACTTTCAGGATCATACAAAGGCCACAAAATACTTCAAGGTGAATAGAAAAATGAACATAATTTTGAACAAAGTTAGGCCAGACCAGAACCGAAGTATTTTGTTGTGGTTTGAAAAAGTTAGTGTATGGTAAGATTATCTTGGCTAATACTCTAAGACAGGCTCCAAACCTATTTTGTTAAACACCTTCAATCTGCTATTAGTCTAGAGTGATTACGTACGCTGATTTCACATCTGTAGTTCTTTGGTTTTGGACTAAGGGCAAATAATTATTCATTGCGGCAGTTTTCGACAGTGTGGGTTCCTTTTGGATCATTTTTTGCACCACAGTGATTGCTGCATTCACACCTGGTTATAAAAACACAGGTTATTTGTTATTCACAAGCTGAATCTTATAGAAAGTGATGTAGCTTTAAAGAAATAAAGGGAATAAATGATTCATTTTTATCTACATTTCATATTATGATTAATGCGTAAAGTATCCATAAAGTCTATTTAATTGATTTAGCACTTTCAACTGTGCAAGTGCTGACAAAGAAAGTGATTATTTTTTCATATGAAAATGGCACAAGCTTATTTTGCCATATTAGTTCGCAACATCAGAGAAATTCTGTACAGTAAATATACCCGCCCAGATATCCCCTCATTAGAAAAGTGTACAAAAGAAATGTATTTAAATGCCAAGTGTATCTGTTGTTCCTCCCTTGTCTACTTGTGATCTGATCGACCAAAATGCATCTTAAAGGGCACCTATGATGAAAATCATCTTTTGTAAGTGGTTTGGACAGAACTGTGTGTAGGTATAGTGTGCCCACAGTCATATTGGGGTGATATAAAGACAATAAGTCTCTTTTTTTAAATTTATTTCCCGACGTTAAAATAAGATACAAAACACTCCCATTTTGAGGCCGACGTGATGTAGGAGTGCGGTTTCCCCGCCCACCGAATTGATTGACAGCCGCGTATTAACATGTCTTCGTAGTAATGCATATTATCATATCAACAAGACAGGACGTGCGCAAAGCAACCGGGATTAACATGATTGCCGATCCCTCAGGCGGCACGGAATCAAGAAACATCATTCGTCTATAAGCGATATCGTCACATGGGCTCAGGACTTTGGCAAACTTTTGTCAGGTACCACAATACGTAGTTACATCCACAAATGCCAGTTAAAACTGTGCTGTGCCAAAAGGAAGCCCTATGTTAACAGTGTCCCGAAGCGGCATAGAATTTAAGCGTGGACATTTAGTTCGGCTCATTAAAGTCAGGTTTTTGACTTTAATCCGCGCTTTTCTAAACAACTTTTATGAAACAGCTCCCTGCTTCCTGCATGTTTGTCACTCTGCTGTGTGTTTAGATGACCCAGCCGAGGTGGAGATCGAAGCACACTCTGACAGGCACGTGGGAACGGTGGGCGGGGAGAACCAGCATTAAAGGCACAGGCCACAAAAGCAGCTACATAGTGTTCAAAGCCCGAAAATTCCAACATTCTAAAAGCTATAATAAATAATCTGATGGGTGTTTTAAGCTGAAACTTTACAGAAACATTCTGGAGACACAAAGGACTTATCTTAAATCTTGAAAAAGGGGTAAAATCGGTGCCCTTTAAAGTCACCATGAAATCAAAATGTACTCTTCTTATATGTGTATAGTAGTTCTTGATATAAACGATGACGACTTTTTGCACTCAGAAACATTCATCAAATATCATAACCTTCCCTCCCCCTCGAAAGACTTTCTTCAATTCCTGGACACAGGGAATACCTTTAAGGCAGGCTATTAGTGGGTGTCTCATTTCTGCTCTGAATTCATCCATTCGTCAATCTTCCTTCATTTGGTTAGCAAGGCCCATTTTTCAACAATCCAGTCGATTCTCAAAGAACAAAATCATGCACCACCCTGCAATTTATTTCTCATTTCAGGACTATTCCAAGATAATGTACATCACATAAGTGCAATAAAGAACAATCTTAACTTCCGTCTCATGGCGACTTTTATACCAATTGCTAACAGGGCTTATAACACACTGGCCTGCTTGTTGGGTGTGGGTTGTTATGGATTCTAGTTGTTTAATATTACAAATACCCTTGTGTCTGATCTGTTTCAGAAGCTACATACTGTCATTATTAATAATATTATTGAAAAGGCTCCAGAGTTCATCTCCCTGTATCTTTCTGAGTGCAGTGAAAAAGGTCTTTGTTTAGAGAATCTAAAGGGCGATTATCATGGGATAATGAAATCCCAGAGAGCTGTTAGAGCAAAACATGCCACATTCATCTGGCACATTTGAGTTATGGCACCATTCACCACACTGGGAGACATCACACACACACACACACACACACACACACACACACACACGCTATCCCTTTCTCTGTTTGCTGATGCGTTTTCTTCTTTTCTCTTTCTAGAGAAACATTTACTCCATTTTTTTTTAGAATTAGCCTCATTTTACAAGTCCCCTAGAGTTGTTAATCAGTGGTGTTTTCTCATTTTTAGTCCAGCGCTTTTAGCTTAGGTTAGCATAAATCATTGAATCGGATTAGACTATTACAACTCCAAATCCAAAAATATTGGGACAGTATGGGAAAGTTCCAAATATACTTTGACTTGTATTTCATTGCAGAAAATGACCACAAAATATTTCATGTTTTGTCAGGTCAACTTCATTTCAATTGTAAAAATACATCCTTTCCTGTCATTCAGACCTGCAACACATTCCAAAAAAAAGTTGGGACAGGAGCAGTTTAGGGCGAGTAATCGGGTAAATTGGATAAATAATGATGTGATTTGAAACAGGCGATGTCAACAGTTGATTGTAATTATGATTTGGTACAAAAGCAGCATCAAAGAAAGGTCTAGTCCTTTCAGAGCAAAGATGGGCCGAGGATCGCCAGTTTGCCAACAAATACGTGAGAAAATTATTGAAATGTTTAAAAACAATGTTACACAAAGAAAGATTTGGATATTTCACCTTCAAGAGTGCATGACATAATTAAAAGATTCAAGGAATCTGAAGGAATTTCAGTGTGTAAAGGACAAGGGCGCAAGCATAAACTGAACAACATGATCGCCGATCCCTCAGGCGGCACTGAATCAAGAATCGTCATTCTTCTATAAGCGATATAGTCACATGGGCTCAGGGCTACTTTGGCAAACCTTTGTCAAGTACCACAATACGTAGTTACATCCACAAATGTCAGTTTAAACTGTGCTGTGCCAAAAGGAAGCCCTATGTTAACAGTGTCCAGAAGCGGCGTAGACTTCTCTGGGCTCAGAGGCATCTGGGATAAACCGTCACACAGTGGAAACGTGTACTGTGGTCAGATGAATTAGTATTTCAGGTATTTATTTTGGAAAAATGGACGCTGTGTGCTCTGGACCAAAGAAAAAAATTATCATTCAGACTGTTATCAGCAACAAGTCCAAAAGCCAGGGTCTGGCTGCCTTCTTTTCCAGGGGCAACCATGCATATTTATAACAAGACAAGACAATATATAACATGACAATGCAAAACCACATTCTGCACACATTACAAAGTCCTGGCTCCGGAGGAAGAGGATGGAGGTTCTTGACTGGCCTGCCTGCAGTCCCGAGCTGTCTCCAATAGAGAATGTGTGGCACATTTTGAAGTGCAAAAGGTGACAACGAAGACCTCATACTGCTGCCAACCTTAAGACTTGTTTGCTGCAAAAATGGGACAAAATTACACCTGAAACACTTCCTCACTTGGTGTCTTCGATCCCTAAACATCTTTTAAGTGTTGTAAAAAGGAATGGCAACATTACAAAGTGCTAAAAGTTGGGGTTGTAGTAATATTATTGTACTGCAGCAATTTTCAATACATGTATAGCAATAAACTGTACATGTATTGAACTTTACATAGAGGTAGAAGAGTCGAGCTTTAAATGGGAAAATTATTGAAAGTCTTTAATTTTTATTTTATTTATTTATTTATTTATTTTTGAGTGGGATGCTAATGGTCTAATTCGATTCAATGATTTATGCTAAGCTAAAAGTGCTCCTGCCAGACCTGGAGATCAACTGAATAGATTAAAAATGGTCAAACTTAGTTGTTTAACTTTAGGGGAGTCGTAAAATTAGCCTTTTTTCAACAACAACAACAAAAGTTGTGTGTTCTTTTTTTTTAAATGCTTCAGGAAACTGTACAATATACTGTAATAAAACAACTAGATTTGTACACTTCCTAAAGAAAACGTCAGTGGTGCTGGTCTGTGCAAAAACAAGTTGGGATAAGACTAGATACATTTGTCTCCTAAAGCAACACCACTGGTATAATTTTGCTGTAAAATAACCCATCAGCAACCCGTCTCGTTTTGCCCATTCACTCTTGCCTACAGCAAAAATCTCCTATGAATTGCTGTTGGGGGATACGCATAGATAGATTCTGTCGGCTGTCATCTGTAGTCTGCTTCCAGTTTGTGCCCTTTTGCCCTGTCATGTCTGTGCAAACAAAGAGAAGCAGAACTATAAACCGTCAACTGCTGCTCATTTATTTATACCAATCTCTTTTTGTTCCCTCTCTCCCTTTCCCTTTTCAGCTCACCCCAGTGCAGATTTATGCTTTATTTAGGATCCCTTGGTGACACTTGACTGCTACTACTGTATTGTATAGTTACATTAAGATGGTAGCAAAGTACGCTTGTCAGTCTGGTTTGAAGTGCTTGATGTTTGTTTTTCATCTGTCCCTTCTGTTTGTTTGTTTGTTTGTTTATATATATAAGTGCATAATGCTAAATTAACCTATCCTTGTCACTGCATCTACATATTGTTGCTTTTCTGGTGATTTGAAGTGCTCCTATTATCCTCATGTTTTTTAAATCACCTTGGATTAAAGCATCTGCTCCCTAACTGATTCCTTACCTTTTGCATGTTTGTCACACTTTAATGTTTCAGATAATCAAACCAATCTAAATATTAGTCAAAGATAACACAAGTAAATGCATCACGGAGTTTTTAAGCAAAGGGTTTTGTTATTAAAGGTGATGTATGGAAGTTTTGGACTCTTCTAAAGCATAAATATACCATAGTATGTTTGGAGACATTTAAGAAAAGTGCCAAGTTAACAGTTATTCTGCTTTGAAAATGGTCTTTGTTTTGGTTCTTTTAACCCACCCAATGTCAGTTTAGCCAATTATATTTCAGCACCCCGGGTTGCCTTGATGGAAAACAGCGTATTTCATTCATTCATTAATTCTTTCATTCAGAAAGGCTCTCAAAACATGCGTCCATGACCGAAATGCAACCTCCGGTGGATAGTAGTCGACTCCGAAATGAGACGCAGATTCAGAGTTCCACATGAGGTTATTAATTAGCAAATAATATAAATATTACGATCGTAAGCATTAGCTGTGCAGGTTACATTGTAACCTCGTGTCCTAACAACACACTACGTGACTAGATCTGGCAACCTGCGCTTACGTTTGTTTTGATCCAGGAATGCAATACCTAGTTCAACCACTGGGTGTCAAACTTACATACTGCACCTTTAAGGTTAAACAAAATCAAAAACTACATAGCCCTGTGTGAAGCCCTGTTAAAACCAAACTTAACTGTGGTTTATCACACTTGAGTTTAATTTTCCTAGCAATACCCAGGCCTGATTACTGCCACACCTGCTCACAATCAAGAAATCACTTAAATAGGAGCTGCCTGACGAAGTGAAGTAGACCAAAAGATCCTCAAAAGCTAGGCACCATGCTGAGATCCAAAGAAACTCAAAACCAAATAAGAAAGGAGAAAATCCCATATACACCAGTATGGAAAAGGTTATAAAGCCATTTCTAAAGGGACTGCAGGAACCCACAGTGAGAGCAATTATCTACAAATGGCAAAAAAGCATGGAACAGTGGAGAACATTCCCTGGAGTGGTCGGCGACCAAAATTCAAGTCATCCAAGAGGTCTCAAAAGAACCCACAGCAACATTCAAAGAGCTGCAGGCCTCACTTGCACAAGGTTAGTGGCAAAACAACAGACAAAAGTTGAACCATTTGGAAAGTGTGTTTAATTATGTCTGGTGTAAAAGTTACATTTCAGAAAAAGAACATCACACCAACAGTAAAACACTTTGGTGGTGGTAGTGTGATGGTCTGGGGCTGTTGTGCTGCTTCAGGACCTGGAAGACTTGCTGTGATAAATGGAACCGTGAATTCTGATGTGAACCACAGAATGTCCAAATGTCTGGCCATCTGTTAGTAACCTCAAGCTGAAGCACACTTTGGTTTTGCAGCAGGAGAAATGATCCAAAGCTCACCAGCAAGTCCACCTCTGAATGGCTGAAGAAAAACAAAATGATGACTTTGAAGTGGCCTAGTCAAAGTTCTGACCTGAATCCAACTCGGATGCTGTGGAATTAACTTAAAAGGGCAGTACATGCTCAAAAACCCTCAAATGTGGCTAAATTGCAGCAATTCTGCAAAGATGAGTGAACCAAAATTCCTCCACAGCGCTGGAACAGACACATTGCAAGTTATCGAAAACGCTTGATTGCAGTTGTTGCTGCTACGAGTGGCCCAGCCAGTTATTAGGTTTAGGGGCAAACACTTTTTCACACATGGTTATGTAGCTTTGTATTTTGTTTTCCCTTATGAAGACAAGATGGCGGCGTGTGCACATCGCGAGGCTAGGCGTCTCTCAAGTTTCTGCAGTTTTGCAGTATTTTTCCAGCTCATTTCGGGTTTGTTCGTGCAGAACAGTAGTGCCTTTACATCATACACCTGACAGGAGATTTTGGATATTGGTTTGTGCATTCCTGACAGTTTTATCAACAATCTTTGACTCGTCCCTGAGATCGCCAAAACACCTGAGGCTGAGCACCCTGCTCAGCCGGGAGGAAGTGCTCGAAGGCGGTGTCGAGACTGTAAACAAAGACGGGGAAAGCGCAGCAGGCTAAGCTAAAGCTAACACCACACCGGCTGTCTTTACCCAGCATCTTTCTCCTCAATGTACGGTCACTGGTGAACAAAATGGATGAGATTTGACTGTGCATCAACCACAGCAAAAGATTATGGAACTGTAATGTCATGATCTTCACAGAAACATGGCTAAACAGCGGGATACAATGCTGTAACTCTAGCTGAGCACCACACATTCCAGGCAGACAAAACGGCGGATGACTCGGGTAAGACCAGAGGTGGAGAATTGTGCATGTATGTTAACAAAGCTTGGTGCACAAACTCTAACCTAGAATTTCTAATGGTTAAATGTAGACCATTCTATCTGCCACGGGAGTTTACCTCCACCATTATAACTGCCGCTTATATTCCTCCCGATAGTGATGTCCAGCTTGCTATGAATGAACTTCATGCGGCCATCAGCAAACAACAGACTGATCACCCGGAGGCTGCTTTTATTCTTGCAGGGGATTTTCATCACTCAAACTTAAAGACTGTGCTTCTCAAATTTCATCAAAACATTTTCTGTCACACAAGGGGAAACAAAACTTTGGACCATGTATACACAAACATGGCTGAAGCCTACGCTGTGACCTTCCCTCCCCCACTTGGGTCAATCAAATCACCTTTCTTTGTTCCTCACCCCCAAGTACTCTCCCCTCATCAACCGTGTGAAGCCATCAGTAAGGACCATCAAAGTGTGGCCAGTAGGGGTAGACTCCAGACTCCAGGACAGGTTTCAACACACAGACTGGAGTATGGTTGCTTCCCAGGCTCACACAGACATAAACAGTTACACTTCCTCTGTTCTGGAATACATCAACAACACCATAGACGGTGTTACAACCCAGAAGCAGATCACCACATACCCAAATCAAAAGCCATTGATGAACAAGGAGGTGTGCCTCTTGCTGAAGGCACGCAACACTGCCTTCAAATCAGGTGATGCACAGGCCTACAGCACTTACAGGGCTAATCTGAAAAGGGGCATCCAAAAGGCCAAGCACTGTTACAAGCTTAAGCTAGAGGAGCACTTTTCCAACTCTGATCCTCTGCGCATGTGGCAGGGCATCCAGGCCATCACCAACTACAAACCCAGCCATTCCACACCCAGTCACAAATGTCTCCTTCTTGAATAAGCTTAATGACTTTTATGCTTTGAAAGAAACAATTAAGAATCAACCGACCACTCACCTATCACACTCACCTCCTCAGAAGTCTACATTGTACTCCGTCGGATCAATGTGCGTAAGGCTGCTGGACCAGACGGTATCCCTGGGCGCATCCTCAAGGCATGTACAGAACAGCTCGCTGGGGTATTCACAGACATTTTCAACCTGTGCCTTAACCTAGCAGCTGTGCTAGCATGCTTTAAAACCACCTCCATTGTGCCAGTGCCGAAACACTCTAGCCCAACCTGCCTGAATGACTACCGCCCTGTTACACTCACACCCATCATCATGAAGTGCTTTGAGCGGTTGGTCCTGGCACATCTCAAAGACTCTCTCCCATCCACACTGGACGCACACCAGTTTGCCTATCGTGGCAACAGGAGCACAGAAGATGCAGTCTTAATAGCACTGCACTCTGTACTTACACACTTGGACAATAAAAACACTTATGCACAAATGCTGTTTGTTGACTTCAGCTCAGCATTCAACACTGTCATACCCTCTAAGTTAATTATCAAACTTAGAGACCTGCATATTAACACCTCTCTCTGCAACTGGGTTATGGACGTTCTGACTAACAGACCTCAGAATGTTAGATCAGGCCACATCTGCTCCACCACCGTCACACTCAACACTGGTGTACCACAGGGCTGTGTGCTGAGCCCTTTGCTTCTATCTTTTTACCCACGACTGTAGGCCCGTGAACATCCAACACCATCATCAAATTTGCAGATGACACTACAGTGATTGATCTAATCAGCAACAATGATGAGACTGCCTACAGGGAGGAGATACAGCATCTGGCCACTTGGTGCACAGACAATAATCTGCCCCTTAACACCACTAAGACCAAGGAGCTCATTGTGGACTTCAGGAAGGGACAATCAGGCTCACATGATCCCATCCACATCAATGGGATGGCCGTTGAGCCGGTCTCATCCTTCAAGTTCCTGGGGACCCACATCTCAAAGGACCTGTCCTGAACCACCAACACCTCTAGCCTGGTCAAGAAGGCTCACCAGCGCCTCTTTTTCTTAAGGCAACTAAAGGAGAACCAGCTGTCTTCAGACATCTAGGTGAACTTCGCTGCTCAATAGAGAGCATCCTGACCAACTGCGTCACAGTCTGGTATGGAAGCCGCTCTGTTGCTGAGTGTAAGGCACTGCAGCGGGTGGTGGAAACTGCCCAATGCATCACAGAGACTGTTTTCTATCCTGCCTTCTGGCAGGTGCTTCAAGCTCCCCCAGACAGAAAACCAGCAGACTGAAAAACATTTTTTTCTCCAGAACTGTCTCCCTTTTGAACTCTGCCCCCCCCCGCTGACTCTTTTTGCCCCCCTCATACACCCCCACACTCCCCTCATAACTTATACTCCCCATAATCACTGAACTATTTAATATTTGCACATATTCATCGCACTACATTGCACTGATTCATTCAATTCATCTTGAATTGAACATACCCACTGTTCATATCTATCTGCACACTTCTGATTATAAACAGCAACCTGTACATATATTAATCTATTGTTAATCTCTGTTCATAGCTAATACAACCTGTATATAATATTCATAGGACATCCATCTGTATATATTATCCATCGATTTTCTATAATTGCACTTTATAACTCATACCTATATCCTGCACTTGCTGCTATTGCACTCCTGGTTGGACCTAAACTGCATTTCGTTGCCTTGTACTTGTATATGTGTAATGACAATAAAGTCGAATATAATCTAATCTAATTATGCATGATGTGTTATCTTTAACTAATATTTCTGTTTGTTTGATGATCTGAAACCTTAAATTGTGACAAACATACAAAAAAAGGGGGGAAGAACACTTGTTTACACCACAAATTATTTACATATTAAATGTGCATGACACGTCACATCCAAAGGAAAATTGTAATCATAAGCCGTGATATGTGCTATATTTTTCATTATTATACATTCATATTATATAAATGATATTTTATAATAATTAGCATGCTTTTATGTTCATTTTTATTAACAGTTTGATCATATTAGCCTTGTTTTTGCATTTTTTTTTCAGCTGTAAGACGAAGACCTACCCTGATGACCTTCCGAACACCAGCATTGTGATCGTGTTTCATAATGAGGCATGGAGTACACTACTAAGAACCGTACACAGCGCCATAAACCGCTCGCCCAGACAACTGCTGCATGAGATACTGCTGGTAGATGATGCCAGTGAAAGAGGTCTGAATGGTTACATCTACATTTCCATGTTAAGTTATTCCTTCGATATCACAGTAGCCGTGTAGCAACACAGCAGTAAACTTTTATGTAGAAAAGAGGAAATGTTCAATATGAATCAGGAAGTAATCCGTAAGAGACTGGAATACAAGGACATACAGTTACGAAGTGATAAGAACAATAAGTAACAAATAAAAAATAGAAAGGAAAAAAGAAACGAGAACAAAATAAAGAAAGGGGAAGTTAAACAAAAAACACAAAGCATCAAAGACTAACTTACTGGAAGCATGATATTTTCATACGTTTCTATTAACTTGCAGATTTTGTTGTTGTTAGATAAACGTATAGCTTTAAGCAAGGAATAAATTTCAATTAAGAAATGGGCAGATGAGGGAGAGGATTTAAGACATTTTTGTTTGTGGATAATTTCGTATATAATAAAAAAAGATATATACAGTGCATCTGGAAAGTATTGATAGCATTTTTTATGTTACAGCCTTATTCCAAAATGGATTAAATTAATTTATTTCCTCAAAATTATACACACAATACCTCATAAAATTGAAATTGTTGCAAATTTATTAAAAATCAAAATCCTGAAAAATCACATGTACATCAGTATTCATAGCCTTTGCCATGAAGCTCTAAATAGAGCTCAGGTACATTCTGTTTCCACTGATCATTCTTGAGGTGTTTCAGCAGCTTAATTGGAGCTCACCTGTGGTAAATTCAGTTGATTGGACATGATTTGAAAAGGCATACACCTGTTTATATAAGATCCCAGGGTCCCACTGTCCCAGGGATGACAGTGCATGTCAAAGCACAAACCAAGCATGAAGGCAAAGCAATTGTCTTTAGACCTCCAAGACAGGATTGTCTCGAGGCACAAGGCTGGGGAAGATTACAGAAAATTTTGCACAGTAAATTTCATCATCCGTACATCATCCGTAAGTGGAATATTTTTGGAACCTCTAGGACTCTTCCTAGAGCTTGCCGGCCATCTAAGCTGAGTGATCAGGGGAGAAGGGCCTTAGTCAGGGAGGTGATCAATAACCCGATGGTCACTCTGTCTGAGCTCCAGCGTTCTTCTGTGGAGAGAGGAGAACCTTACAGAAGGACAACCATCTTTGGAGCAATCCACCAATCAGGCCTGTATGGTAGAGTGGCCAGATGGAAGCCACTCCTTAGTAAAGGACACATAGCAGCCTGCCTGGAATTTGCCAAAAGGCATCTGAAGGACTCTCAGACCATAAGATACAAAATTCTGTGGTCTCTTTGAAGTGAATGCCAGGCGTTACGTTTGGAGAAAACCAGGCACCGCTCATCACCAGGCTAATAACATCCCTACAGTGAAGCATGGTGGTGGCAGCATCATGCTGTGGGGATGTTTTTCAGCAGCAGGATCTGGAAGACTAGTCAGTATAGAGGGAAAGATGAATGCAGCAATGTACAGAGAAATCCTGAATGAAAACCTGCTTCAGAGTGCTCTTGACCTCAGACTGGGGCGACGGTTCATTTTCCAGCAGGACAATGACCCAAAGCACACCGCCAAAATATCAATGGAATGGCTTCACAACAACTCTGTGAATGTTCTTGAGTGGACCAGCCAGAGCCCAGAGCTAAATCCTATTGAACATCTCTGAAGAGATCTGAAAATGGCTGTACACCGTCGCTTCCCATCCAACCTGAGAGGTACCACAAAGAGGAATGGGCAAAAATTCTCAAAGACAGGTGTGCCAAGCTTGTGGCATCATATTCAAAAAGACTTGAGGTGCCAAAGGTGCATCAACAAAGTAATAAGCAAAGGTTGTGAATGCTTACAAACGTGATTTTTCAGGTTTTTTTCGTTTTAATAAATTTGCAACAGTTTCAAATAAACTTTTTTCATATTGTCATTATGGGGTATTGTGTGTAGAATTTTGAGGTAATTAATTTAATCCATTTTGGAATTAGGCTGCAACATAAAAATGTATGGGAAAAGTGAAGCGCTATGAATACTTTCCGGATGCACTGTATATATATTCTTCACTTTTATTTTTGGGATTAGAATAATAACAAATAGTATCTTTCAAGTTGAAGAGTTGTTTCATTGATTGTGATTTATTAAAATAATTATGTCAATCCGACCAAAACCTTTGTGAGATTTTACATGTAAATAAACCCGTGAGTCAAAGTTTCCACACTTTCCTGACAAAAAGAACAAGTGTCTGCAATATCAGTTAATTTTGAGATAAATGCATTCACCGGGTATGTTTTGTGTAAAATTTTAAAATGAATTTCCTTTGCTTTGTTTGGGATTACATACGGACACGCCCTTCGACAAAAACTCTAGATCTTCGCAATTTAACATCGCCAAGGCTTTTAGATGACAATACCCAATTCTGGTGTTGATCTGATGAATTCATGAATTCCCTAGGAGGAGGAGTTCAAATACCACCCCCCCCCCCCCCCACTTGAATGTTTACATTTACATTCAGATCAGCATGAAACGATTTGCCAACTTTATTTAAATGTAAAATATAACACATTATGTATTGCAGTGGTTTTATTCTAGTGATTCACCAAACCTACTGTTTTTTTTTGGAGGGGTTATAAGCAGATTTTTTAAATTTATTATTTATTTATTGCTCTTTCTGGTTAGAATAAAAAAAAAAAATTCTGATTTATATTAAATATTCATATTCAGAACGATGAGTCCTCTCAGGGAGTGATTGGTTCATTCGCACATGTGCACATTTGTGCAGGTGGAGGAGAAGATTAGTTCCTTTTTTGAGTCCTCTATCGGGTTTGAGTCGTTCGATCATCACGTGAAAGACAGAAGCTAATCATATGCATTTAGAGCCAGAAAAAGATTTGATCCGTTCATCTCTCGAGTCCTCGGTTTGAGTCATTCATTCATCACGTGAAAGACAGAAGCCAATCATATGCAGTCAGAGCCGGAAAAAGATTTGAATCATTTATCTCTCAGGTCCTCTGTTTGAGTCGTTCGTTCATCACGTGAAAGACAGAAG
>CAIGQW010053894.1:248289-269214 GCA_903798125.1 Danio choprae | reverse complement strand
GTGTGTGTGTGTGTGTGTGTGTGTGTGCGTGTGTGCGTGCGTGTGTGCGTGTGTGTGTGTGTGTGTGTGTGTGTGTGTTTCCTCCAGGTGTGGTTCGGGTTGATTATGGGGACGTGTCTTCTCGGAAGGCTTTGAGAGAATCTCTGAAGTGCAAGCCATTCTCATGGTACCTGGAGAACATTTACCCTGATGCTCAGATTCCCCGCAGATATTACTCACTCGGGGAGGTAAGAGACTCTTTCAATGGCCATTCTTTTATCAGTCAAGAAAGCAACGAGAGAGTTTAATAAATTGTTCAAGCTTACTCTGTTGGTTTGTAATTTTGTACACATCTGAAAGTACACATCTCTCCTGTGTAATAATAAAGAAAAAGGTTTTTGCATTGAGAATGAAAAAAATACTATAGTAATTTTAAAGCAAGTACTATAGTGTAAAGTGTTTTTGAGCCACACTAAAGTAAAGTGTAATATACTGCATATATTATAGTTTACAACTCTTTGTTAGTGAAAGCTACAGCATATTGTAGTATTAACCATACAGTAGTGAACTAATAAACTGTAATAAATACTGTAGTATACTTTCATTCATTCATTCATTCATTTTCCTTTGGCTTAGTCTCTTTATTAATCAGGGGTCGCCACAGCGGAATGAACCGCCAACTTATCCAGCACATGTTTTAGACAGCGGATGCCCTTCCAGCTGCAACCCATCACTGGCAAACACCCATATACACTCATTTACACACATACACTACGGACAATTTAGCTTACCCAGTTCACCTAGCAACTACTAGCTTGTTTATAACTAAACTTGTCCTTACTTCGGTTGCACCACATGCTCTTAAGGCAAACCATAGCTAGTAGGTTGTAAGCTCTCCGTGAAGTCATGCGTAGTCGCATTGAATGACGTAATATCCAATAAAAAGCATTTAAATCGTTAAACTGCTTTAAAATTCTGCAACTAATGCGTCTATATATAATTGTCCTATGAAAATGTAATTATTAATGAAATTGTTATAGTAGGGGCCTCACGGTGGCGCAGTGGATAGCACGTTCGCCTCACAGCAAGAAGGTCGCTGGTTCGAGCCTCGGCTGGGTCAGTTGGCGTTTCTGTGTGGAGTTTGCATGTTCTCCCCGTGTTAGCGTGGGTTTCCTCCGGGTGCTCCGGTTTCCCCCACAAGTCCAAAGACATGCGGTATAGATGAATTGGGTAAGCTAAATTGTCCGTATTGTATGAGTGTGAATGAGTGTGTATGGATGTTTCCCAGAGATGGGTTGCAGATGGAAGGGCATCCGCTGCGTAAAACATATGCTGGATAAGTTGGCAGTTCATTCCGTTGTGGCGACCCCAGATTAATAAAGGGACTAAGCCGAAATGAAAATGAATGAATGAATGAATGAATTGTTATAGTACATTACATTACAGTCAGTCACTATAACAGACGACGCACATACCTGCATAGCGATCCATGAATGCACGTGAAACACATGAAGTTATCAAAACATTAAACTTGATTTTTTAAAATATCCTACATATGAAAGAGAAAAGAGCAGAGAGAAGAACTTGGTCATGAAGAAATTCTCGTTTTAATTGATGGATGCAATAAACACAAAACACTCCTTGAAAGAAAAGGAAACTCTTCTTTCACAAACTGAAACAGATGCGAGATTTGGGAGGAAAATAAGGCTGTGAGTAGCTCTTCATTATGATCGTAAGCTCCTCAATGTAAACTAATCTCGCCGTCATCTCTTTTCTACTGTTATACATAGGGGAAGGCTGCCGTAAATATTGAGTTGAAGCGTAGCGTCACGTTTAAACTATGTTCAGTGGTGCAACACAAAAATATTTAGTAGTGCGTAAATTGTAACTTGGTGTCCCTTTAAGTCACAATTAGGCTACGCTTTAACTTAGGCACTGCTGATGCAACCGGCCCCTGTAGCGCATGTTTTTGGACTGTAGGAGAAACCGGAGCACCCGGAGGAAAACCCACACGAACACGGGGAGAACATGCAAACTTCACACAGAAATGCCAACTGACCCAGCCGAGGATCGAACCAGCGACCTTCTTGCTGTGAGGCGACAGCCCACAGCACCACCGCACCACCCGAAACTTACTATAGTATTGGTTAATAGTTTATATTACTGTAGTTGTTGTATTATCATACCATCTATAGAATTAACACAACAAATTAATTTGAGTTCTTTACTATAGTATGGTTCAATCGCTATGGGCTCAATCATACACCTGGTGTAATGTGGTGCCAGGCGTGATCCAAGGGTTGTTGTTTTTTTTGCTAGGTATCATTTTTATATCCTAGACCACATTGTTTAAATTTGTGTATCTATGGGCTTGCTCATCTGAAAAGGAGGTTTGTTAATGCGCATTGTTGATGCGTTGCTACTTTGAGGCAACTGAAATAGGCTGTGTATTGACCAACGAAAAACTGGTCTAAAGTCAGTGGTGCAGTTTTTTTTTTTTGTGTGTGTGTTGTTAGTGATGTGTTAGTGATAGGCGGGTTCAAAATGCATGTACATGTTGCTTATTACACACAGAGGGATGCACAGCAGCTTCTTTAAATATGAAAAATTAAAGGATTCAAAATGTAAGAGATTTTTAGTGTCTACATAAATATATTCTTTGGTGGAATCTGGCTCATTCTGTTAATGGGTCTGCTCACGTGCTTTATTCTCGTGTACAAGCAGTTCCTTTTCCATTCTAATCAAGCTTTCAGTTTTGTTGCTTACAATGTCTGCCATGTAAATAGCGACTGCAACTCTTAACTCCTAAATAATATGGGAGATGAGAGGTCGGTTCAATGCATATTACACCTAAAATTCATGAAAAGAATAAGGGCAACTTTTTTTAGATCATGCGCCAGGCACGCAGACTGTTTTTCCCATCCTTAAAATAGCAACAAACAACAAAAAAAGTGGATTTGATCATGCTCTAAGTGCATCTACGCCATGTGCTTAGATTTGTTTCTTTAAATATAGCCATATATCTTTTACTATAAACATATATAAATATACGTGGGACTGTTCAAAAATAATTGACTACTGAAAAGAACATGGAATGAACTAAATCTTTAAACATTTCCCTTTTATATTAGATCAGAAATGTTGAGACCAATCAGTGTGTGGATAACATGGGCCGTAAGGAGAATGAAAAGGTTGGCTTCTTCAACTGTCATGGAATGGGCGGCAACCAGGTAAGAAAGCTATAAGATAAAAGGCTTACCATGCACATACATTAACGTTTCTACTATAATTCTGCAAATTTAGCAGATGCTAATATTATAGTTCCAAACCTACAGTGTGGCTTTTTTCCATGCAAATACAAGGAACTGAGGCTCTCCAAAATGCAAAAGAACCACGAGTGTAATCAAATCATTTGCAATCTTTATAAGTAATGCAGAAGCTTTGTGAGATGAACATATTGTTATATTCATTTGTGAATAAGACATTATTATGCTTCCTTATCTTGGAAATTGTTAGTACAGCAAGAGAAGATTATTCATTCATTCATTCATTTTCTTTTCGGCTTAGTTCCTTTATTATTCTGGGTTCGCCACAGCGGAATGAACCGCCAACTTATCCAGCATATGTTTTACGCAGTGGATGCCCTTCCATCTGCAACCCATCACTGGGAAACATCCACATACTCTCATTCACAGACATACACTACGGACAATTTAGCTTTCCCAATTCACCTGTACCGCATGTCTTTGGACTTGTGGGGGAAACCGGAGCACCCGGAGGAAACCCACGCAAACACGGGGAGAACATGCAAACTCCACACAGAAATGCCAACTGACCCAGCCGAGGCTCAAACCAGCGACCTTCTTGCTGTGAGGCGATCGTGCTACTCACTGCGCCACCATGCTGCCAGAAGATTATTAATTATTATTATTATTTGGTTAATAACCAATTCAAGACACGTTTACAGTGCTTTTGAATCTTCTTGCAGGTGTTTTCATACACGGCTGACAAAGAAATCCGTACGGATGACCTGTGTCTGGATGCGTCACGACTTAATGGACCTGTCGTTATGCTGAAGTGCCACCACATGAAGGGAAATCAGATGTTTGAATATGATGCAGAGGTAAATATCACAGAATACATACTGTATATTAAAAAAAAAAAAACCTTTATCGGCATACCTTTATGTGTTTAAGTTTGTTCAGTGGTTTAAGAGATCATCATATGTTAACCTATTTGAGTTTCTTCTGTTGGACATTATAAAATATATTTTGAAAAATGCTGATTGCTGGGACCCATTGACTTCCATAGTATTTATTTATTTTTGGTCACACTTTATTTTAATGTACAACTCATGCTATTTAAAAAAAAAATACATTAACTATGGCATTCAGCGCAATAAACTACTTATTAGCTGCTTATTAAGAGTTTGTAAGGTAGTAGTTGGGTTTAGGGATTGGGTAGGATTAGGGGTGTAAAATATGATCGTACTTTATAAGTGCTAATAAACATAATATCTGGTAATAAGCTAGTAGCAGTGTTGGGTAAGTTACTTTAAAAAAAGTAACAGATTACTGATTTCTACTGGACAATTGTAATCGGATTACATTACTAATTACTTCATGGGAAACGTAATCAGATTACTAATTACTTTACTTTGAAGTTACTTTTAAAACATATAGAATATACCTATAAAAATACAAAATAAACTGCAGCTCTTTCAGTAATTTTAATATTCAATTCAATTCAAGTGTATTTATATAGCGCTTTTTACAATGTAGATTGTGTCAAAGCAGCTTAACATGTTCTAGTAAAGTCCAAATTTCAGAGTTGAAGTTCAGTTCAGTTCAGTTGTGGTTGAAGTTTCACTGCTGAAAGTTCAAATACTGAAGAGCAAATCCACCAAAGCGCAGCTCCTCAAGTCCCGATCCGAGCAGGCCAGTGGCAACAGTGGTGAGGAAAAAAAACTTTACCAATTGACAAAGTGAAGGGACAAAAAACCTCGAGAGAAACCAGGCTCTGGTGGGCACGATCATTATTCTTCTGGCCAAACGTCCTGTGTGGAGCTGCAGTCTAGGCGCCGGAGGCTGAAGAAGCTGGACGTCCATCGTGTAAGCTGCAGGTGTGGAAGGTTACCGGCGGGAGGTCAGGCTGGCCCACAGGATCAAGCGTAGACTTGTTTGTCACTGTGGCCTTCCAGGAATCAGTCTCATGCACTCCATTCCTCCATGACCGCCACAGCATCAGCTCGGGATACGGCCTGGTCCAGGATACCTTTAGATCATCTCTTACAGGTCTAGGATCGCATCAATGGCACTGCATAGTCTGTAGGGGCCTCGGAAAAGTGGAAATAGAAAATAAAAAAATAATTAGCGTAGCTGCTGTTCATTGTGTATTTAAACCAGATGCAAAAAATGGATTGTTATAGATGAAAATAGCAGTTATATAAACAAACATGTAAAGCATATGAGAGTTTCTAACACAATGTCTGGTGCATTAAGACAGGAGGAGTGTGTTCTACAGGTGGTTGTCAAGCCAGCTCACCTGTGTGAGCTGATACTCACTGAAAAACATTACAATGGGTTGATCACAGCAGCTTGACATATTCAAAAGACTTAAAGAGTTCGCCCAAAACTTAAAATTCTCACATCATTCGCTTGTTCCAAACCTGTTTGTCTTTTTATAACACAAAAGAAGAAAACTGGATACCACTGACAACCATGGTATGAAAAAGCACTGCAGTGTTTGGATGTTCTGTGTTTGTCTGAGGTAATTAGTCTACCGAAATGTGTATATTCCAATGTATGAAGTGGTTATTTCTTGTCACGTGAGTCTCAGTTTTCAACTGGTTGTGCCTGGGAAATATGCGCTCCCAATATGCACGCATGCAAAAGACGCGATATGTGAACGGCCCCATAAGCAGCTACGCTTCTCTTCACATTCAGAAGATACCTTCGCTCCCGATCCTGCACAAAAAAATCAATTTAGCCTGTTTAGGCTGAGTTGGGGCCTCACAGTGGCGCAGTGGGTAGCACGTTCGCCTCACAGCAAGAAGTCGCTGGTTCGAGCCTCGGCTGGGTCAGTTGGCGTTTCTGTGTGGAGTTTGCATGTTCTCCCTGTGTTGGCGTGGGTTTCCTCCGGGTGCTCCGGTTTCCCCCACAAGTCCAAAGACATGCGGTACAGGTGAATTGGGTAGACTAAATTGTCCGTAGTGTATGAGTGTGAATGGGTGTGTATGGATGTTTCCCAGAGATGGGTTGCAGCTGGAAGGGCATCCGCTGCGTAAAACATATGCTGGATAAGTTGGCGGTTCATTCCGCTGTGGCGACCCCAGATTAATAAAGGGACTAAGCCGAAATGAAAATGAATGAATGAATAGGCTGAGTTGGACCGCCGTGTTTTTGGCCGCCGGTGTCCTCCTTGGCGACGAGTATAGAATGCATTCTATTTGAGTGCTTGAACAAGTTGCTGGTCGAGTCAAAAGCAGTCGAAAGTTCTTTAGACTGCATTTCACAGCAATATTTTTGTTTTTACGCTCAGTGAAATCAGAGTAATGTCTGTATTTCCACTTGAAGAAGCAAGCACTCTCGTCAGCAGCCATTTCAGCTCGCGTTCTCCAGCAGTTTAAAAGCTCATGCTTATTAACCGACGTCGCAGTGGAAAACGGGATTTAAAAGAAGCATTTTTTCTTCTAATAAATTATATTTGAACTGTAAGTAACGCAGTTACATTGACTTTAGTAACTGTAATCAAATTACACAAATTTAAAATGTAATTTGCTACATTACCGCGTTCCTCAAAAATGTCATTAGAATACAGTAACGCGTTACTGTGGAACACGTTACACCCAACTCAGGTCAGTAGTAAATGGTGTGAATTGTTAAAGTGTTACCATTTCTTTCTCCTTGGGTGTCAGCAACCTGCATTCTTCAAAATATCTTTTTTTTGTGTGTGTTTAACAGAAGAAAGACACTCATTAAGGTTTAAAACCACACAAGGTTGAATAAATGATGTGGTCATTTACATATTTGTGGTAGAAATATGTCTTGAAATATTTTGTGACTTAAATTACATGGTGGATTAGATCTTAATTTTTTTTTTCCACTGTAAAATGAACCTAAACATCAGATTGCACAATGTATTCCTGAATCCCTAGAAAAAAAACCCATAAATGAATATCTATACAGGAACAAAGGAGCAACACAATAACCACATTGTAGTAACTAATCTTAACTAACAAGAAACTGTGATTGACAAGAAGCGATATGGCTTAGTTGAATGTACAGTTAATCAATCAATAGCTAGTTTTGATACCTCCCAGAGAATTAAGGAAAACAGTTTCATAAATAATGCAAATAAATGATGTTTAATTATTCTATTGTGAATATCATGGTTGCCCACTAGTAATGAACTAATTATTAACAAGGAATTATTTATCATTTGAAACACGTATAAGTGAAAGGAATGATAACTCCTGCTTTTGAGCCTTTTGTAATATTTGGGACAGAATAAACAACACTTGTACAGCATTTATCAATCATAGTTCAACATTTAGCAATGGATTATTAACATCCAAAGGTCGTGCTTGTTAACATTAGCTAATGCACTGTGAGTTAGCAAGAACTAACAATGAACAACTTCTTTTCCACTTACTAATGTCAACAAAGATACTGTAATAAATACTGTAATAAATGTATTGCTCATGTTAGTAAATGACCTAACATGAACTAAAACAACCCTACCAATCCTTCTAGAATTACTTTCAATAGTAGTAATAATAATGGCAAGAAAAAAAGGTGAATACTTAGATCACAGTGCAAACATTAGTACACCCAAAGGAATTATTTTTAATAAAATTAATAAACAGGAGGAATCAAGAGAATCACAAAAAAATATGCAATTTAGTTTACATTTTGTAGTTTGTTTGCCACTTTATTAGGTACACCTTACTAGTACCGGGTTGGTTGCCCTTTTGCCTTCAGAACGGCCTTAATCCTTTGTGGCATAGATTCAACATGGTACTGGAAATATTCCTCAGAGATTTTGGTCCATATTGACATCATAGCATCACGCAGTTGCTGCAGATTTGTCAGCTGCACATCCATAGTGCGAATCTCCCGTTCCACCACATCCCAAAGGTGCTCTATTGGATTGAGATCTGGGGACTGTGGAGGCCATTTGAGTACAGTGAACTCATTGTCATGTTCAAGAAACCAGTCTGAGATGATTTGCGCTTTGATATAGTGCATTATCTTGCTGGAAGTAGCCATCAGAAGATGGGTACACTGGTCATAAAGGGATGGACATGGTCAGCAATTATACTCCTGTTGGACTTGGCATTGTCACGATGCTCAAATGGTACTAATGAGCCCAAAGTACAAAGAAAATATCCACACTATTACACCACCACCAGCCTGAACCGTTGATACCAGGCAGGATGGATCCATGCTTTAATGTTGTTGACTTCAAATTCTGACCCTACCATCCAAATGTCGCAGCAGAAATCAAGACTCATTATACCAGGCAACGTTTTTTCAATCTTCTATTGTCCAATTTTGGTGAGCCTGTGCTCAGTTTCCTGTTCTTAGCTGACAGGAGTGGCACCCGGTGTGGTCTTCTGCTGCTGTAGCCCATCAACCTAAAGGTTCGACGTGTTGTGCGTTCAGAGATGCTCTTCTGCATACCTTAGTTGTACCGAGTGGTTATTTGAGTTACTGTTGCCTTTCTATCAGCTCCAACCAGTCTGGCCATTCTCCTCTGACCTCTGGCATCAACAAGGCATTTGCGCCCACAGAACTGCCGCTCACTGGATATTTTATCTCTTTTTCGGACCATTCTCTGTAAACCCTAGTGTTGTGCGGGAAAATCCCAGTAGATCAGCAGTTTCTGAAATACTCAGACCAGCCTGTCTGGCACCAACAACCACGCCACGTTCAAAGTCACTTAAATCACCTTTCTTCCACATTCTGATGCTCGGTTTGAACTGCAGATTGTCTTGACCATGTCTACATGCCTAAATGCATTGAGTTGCTGCCATGTGATTGGCTGATTAGTTATTTGCATTAACAAGCAATAGGACAGGTGTGCCTAATAAAGTGGCCGGTGAGTGTGTGTATGTATATGTATGCATACATGCATACATACATACATACATACAAGTTCAATAGTTCAAGAAACAAATCACATAGATTTTTTTTATTGCATTAAACAAACACAATTGGGGTTGCATTAATATGTACTTTTAAGGTACCACTATCAAAAGGTACATTATGAAAAGGTTCCACCCTGGTGACAGGTTATATACCTTGACTTCAGAGTGATTGATTTAATCTGAGAGGCGTCAGAAAAATAAACACTGTTATTTTCACAGTGTATATAATAATTCATCATGCATTGGTATATAGTCTGGTTCATTGGTGCATTGAGATTGCTTTCTTGCCACAATGGAATTGCACCAGGTTTCGTCTTCAAGCGGGTCAAGATTAACTCATTCATGTGTTCTCGGACAGTTTGTTTGCTGGAGACCTGAGCTCAATTGTGGAGTGCATTTAAGCAAAGCCAAGTTCAAGAAGACACAAGTAAATCTCTATTTGTGAACTTACTTCAAACAAGGGTTATGAAAATAAGAAGTCACACAATTACTTTCCCTTTCTCGACATTCAGAGAAATAGTTTTGTTATTCTAAGTTTGAGCATTGTTTTTCTCTGCGGTTTACAACCATATCGTATCAGAATAACTAGCTGAAAATATCTGCTTTTAACCAGCAGATGGCGCTGTACATCATATCTTCCAACCTTGTGTGCTGCTTCCCTCTTTGGAAATTCTCCTTTTTTCTTTTCTGTCTGGATATTAATCACAATTCCTAGAGCAGAAATGTGTGTTTGAGATACAGTGCTGCTGCTGGCCCTGGAAACTGATGAACTGCATTCTTTGTGTACATGTCTTAGTATGTTGGCAAATGGGAGTATGACTTTAAGGTAAGATCACCTGTATTGTGTATGGCTGCATGTTATTGAACTATTCTGGTAGTGGTGTTTGTGTACTAGACTCCCAGTGTATTGTGAGTAGTTTAGAAACACAGTCGCAATTATTCATACGCAGACACATTTGTCAGGCTGTGCTTGTCAATTACAGTGATGGCGTGGAGAAATAAATTGGTTTACTATAAGCCCTGTAACATAACATATCCTCTTAGATTGCCACAACCCTCCAGGGGCATTGATTTTTTATTATTTTTAGAGACTATAACATAATCAATACTCCAGGTTCATTACAAAATATCAAGAACACATATTATATACACTACAGCTGAACAAAGATATTTTGGTGGCTTTCAATATTTCAGTTAATATAACGGATTACACTTTGTCAGCTGGGTCGATTCTGGTCCTCGGATTTCCAAAGAAATGAGTTATTTGATTTAAAAGAGGACATTACATTTGAGCCGTAAGGAACCTTAGCTCTGAATCACAGAAGGGGCTTGAGAAATCAGACGCCATCTAAAAATAGACCTCCATCCCCTTGGTGGCTTTGGTTTTGATGCTGGACACAGACATGAATCCAGTGTTGAGTTGTCTGATCTAAATGGCAGAGCATTATATTTATTCCACCTTCACGAGACTCGTGCCGCAGGACTTCGGAATTATCAATGATCAAAACATAAAGAAATCTGACACTGACATCATTTCACATCCTGATGTGTATCGTTTTTAAAGGTGCAATAGGTGATTGTCTTCAGACTTTTTTTTGTTTGTTTGTCTTTAGAATGTGAAGCCTCAAAATACCCCACAAATAATTTTTTAACACTTTGAAACTGCCTCGGCTGCACGGTGGCGCAGTGAGTAGCACGATCGCCTCACAGCAAGAAGGTCGCTGGTTCGAGCCTCGGCTGGGTCAGTTGGCATTTCTGTGTGGAGTTTGCATGTTCCCCCCGTGTTTCCGTGGGTTTCCTCCGGGTGCTCCGGTTTCCCCCACAAGTCCAAAGACATGCGGTACAGGTGAATTGGGTAGGCTAAATTGTCAGTAGTGTATGTGTGTGAATGAGTGTGTGTGGATGTTTCCCAGAGATGGGTTGCAGCTGGAAGGGCATCCGCTGCATAAAACATATGCTGGATAAGTTGGCGGTTCATTCCGCTGTGGCGACCCCAGATTAATAAAGGGACTAAGCCGAAAAGAAAAAGAATGAATGAATGAAACTGCCTCTTTTAGGCTTTGATCGAATTTGTGCTGTTTTGGTGACTTTAAATCTAAATGAGATTGTGCTCTTTTTAAAAGAGGGCAAGGCTACAAACTCATGTGCATCAGGATAGTGTCAGATTCAAAACAGGACTAATGTTATCTCTGTGAAAAGCTGAAAATGTCAAAAGAATTGGCTAAGAAGAAAGCAGTCTATGGAGACTGCAGTGTTCACGTGTGCATCCTAAAACTCTACATTCATAATGCCTCTTTTGCTGTGTTCACACTAGACACGGCACGCGTGAATTAATCGCACTATTCGTGCATAAATAGACTCGTGATCATTTTGAGTTTACTCGCTTCATTCGCACGTCAGATTCACTTCATGAGCAGGGCTTCTGTCTGCCTGGTGAATCTAGCTTTGTTTCTAAATGGCTGACATGGATTTTATTGAGAGAACAGCTGTGTTTATGTGCTTTAGGAAGGCTGAAACACAGCGTAGATTCGTTCGAGTCCACTAGATTCTTTCAGAGGTGCACCCTGCTCTGTGAGTTCATCAACTCCTTCAGGAATTGTGCCTGGATGATGGAAGCTTTCAGCGGTGCTTCAGACTGAGCCGAGCCCAGTTTGATGAGCTGTTGTCCAGTGTCGGCAATTGGATTTCCCCTCAGGACACCAACAACAGGCACTACGTAATAATCACGCCCCTACAAGAGTAAGCTTCTGATTGGTTAATGCGGTTCCAACTCTAGCAATTCGCGAGTTAAACGCATCAAATGTGCAAAATGCTTAACTCGCGCCGCTTTAACCGCGCGAATTGCATCATTCGCACTGCAGGATGTCTATTTGCATCTTCATATTAACATAACATGTAAATCACTCGCGAATGACACTTCATCCGCGTCTGGTGTGAACGCAGCATTAGTCGCTGACATTATCTTCAGCAGGTGAAAACTCTAATCATGGACGGTTGCTTCTCACTCAGGGCTGTCTATGCTAATGAGGGTGAGATAGTCACTAATGGTCTGTAATTTCCACTCTGATGACATTTATAAAGGGAGAATGTTGATCAAAGTGTGATTATAAAAAAAATTGAATTAATTAGATTTTACTGTTAGAGCTGGTTATGCTATTGCGTCATTGATGCGTTCACGTGCACATTTCAGACAGAGAACGGCAGGCAAACATCAACAACTTTTTTGGTATTGCAATTACTAACTGTACTATAAAGTTTTCTATCTGGCGAAGGTTATATGATGTAATCTAGTGTTGTTGTCTAGTGCGCGTTCAGGAGGCGTGGCTTTGGATGGTGATTTGCCGGAGAGGGCATAGGCTGCGTCCAAAATTCCATACTATATAGTACGCTAAAACAGAATGCGAACAGAGTAGTATGTCCGAATTCTGACGTGGATAGGTGATCATGACAAAATTGCGGATATAGTATGTCCAAATTCTATTCATGCTCGCATTCATACTGTATAGAACATGCTTTTTAACCGGTCAAGTAAATTCAAATGCAATTTAGTAGTAGGCGATTTCGGACGCAGTCTTAGACTTTGAGTGCTATTGTGCTAACATTAGCATTTTCCAAGATCTCCTATTGCACCTTTAAATTTTGATTGTGGGTTTAACATTTTGTTTTCACAAGCTACTCAATACTTGACAGCCAGAGAGAAGGATTTAAAAAATACCTTTGGTTTCGGTTTCGAGAGATGTCGTTTGTGTTGTTGTTTTTAGCTCTGTTTCCAATTAAATGTGTATATTAGAACGTGAATGGCCATTAATGCAGCACTGCTCGACCTACGTTAGCTCCATAGCAGTTTAGTTCTGTCATTGTTAGACACCAGCAAAACAACACACCCACATGTACTGCGCTACATTTCAGCTCTACATTTATATTTCAGCATCTGACCTTTTCCCATGACCCCCATTAGTTTTCCCTGGTATAAATTGTTTCTGTATTTTATCTTATGTACAGCAGGTCCTAAAGTCTGGCGACAACCTTCTGAGAAAAAAAAAATCAATAAGTAAATAAATCATTACTGAATATAATCCAATGGTTTCAACTACAAATGCCATTAATTTCCATTATTACCATATGATCTTTATGATTTCTCGTTTAGTTTTGTTGTTGTTGTTGTTGTTGTTGTTGTTGTTGTTTTCTTCAGCAGGGCACATTAAAAAGATGTGATTTAAAAGTCTAATTTAAACCTGACAATGAACTGTCGTGCGTATATAATGACAATTATAATAATGTTTATAATTTTTAATAATAATTGCTATTTATTTATATATCTATATTTTATATAACTTCTACCAAGGCACAATAATGAATGCTGGATAACCTGTGCCATTTGGTTTTGTCTATTTCAGCTCAAGTATGGCTGACATCAAACTGTTCACTTCAAGCAGAACAATGTGTGGCGATGATTTAGATAGTGTAAAATGTAATCCACAACATCCAAGTAAATAAAACTCTGAAAGGAAAACACTTAATCGATCATAGCAAGGTAGAGTGATAAAGCAAAATCCCACCCTTCAATGTTATGCTATGGTTCCAGTGTAGACTTTAAAGGCTGATTTATACTTGTGCGTCGAGTGATCGGCGTGACCCATGGCACCTGCCTTGCGCGAAGCCGTGCATTTATACTTCTGCGCGCTGTTTGTGTTGCTCTGCAATAACACTTCTGAAACGCAAGCCGGCAGTAGGTTTTTATGTTCCTCTGTGTCGAGTTTCTTCACAGGTGTTTTGTTTTTTCTGAACGCTACAAGTAGCTAAAAGTCACTCATTCAGAGGTGGGAAGTAGCGGAAGTGCAAAAACTTTAATCATAAGGTAAACACAAAACAAAAGTTTCCATTTGGAGTTCCTTCACAGGACTCGACAGTTGTAAGCACTCGCTCCATCGGACTCGTGGCTCTCAGCACCACCCACACTCGTCACTGCTACCAAGCCGACCAATCACAGAGCTTGCGCTACGTGTTGTTGCGACATGTAGTTACATTTGTTTTGAGAGGTGCGCATCAGCCACGGCGAGGGCTATACAACCGCGCTGGACCATGCGCGTGTGCTTAACACAGAAGTATAAATCAGCCTTAACACTGAAGGGAAAAAGTCAAATTTAGCTAAGAATGTCTATGAATAAAACACAATCATGACTGTACGTTTACCAGAGCAGTCTCCTGTCCCTAAACCTACGCTTGCAACTTTGTGTGATCCGGGTCGATACACACCATACAGTTTAAGTTTATATTAAATACATTTAGCTCAAATGAAGTCAAATTTAGCTAGAATATTAAATAAAAAAAACACAATAATGGCTGTATGTTTACCAGAGCAGTCTCCTGTCCCTAAACCTGTACTTTGTGTGATCCGGGTCGATACACACCGAAATGATTCGATATGCAAGTCTCAAAACCAACGGCATGGCAGAGGCAGCAAAGAAACGCGACACAGGATCATTGGAAACACGTGCTTCAGCCTACATTTAGTGACATTTCAAAAACTTAAACATATGTTTGACTGCTGTTTCTAGGTAAAATGTGCACTTCGGGGGCAGTATGACGTCAACTACTTTTGTTCCTTTTCACACTAATGATATTTATACTGTAGGGACATATTATCAACAAATTAAGAATTATTTTTATGCAGTTCAACACCACAAAGCAACTTAACAATGTCTATGATTTCTATTTAAATACATTTAACTCGCCTATGTATCTCCTTATGGACGACTTTTTTTGGTTTGCTCGGTAGCTCACTTACGGTGTACGGTGTTTTACTTGTGATGATGAGTGCTTTGGTTTGAGGCCGGGAAGTGTGCTTCCGCAACAGAGTTAAAAGCATTGTAAAGTCAAGGTAAAACTGCACGGTTTAGGAGTCAAGCCCCATCTTCTCATGGATGTGTCCGAGAATGACGTGTATCTGAAATGAATAACAAAAACATAGCCTAAGCTACATTTTGCATATTTTTTTCCAATGTACACAGCGCACTCTAGTGGAGTTCTTATCTGAAACGTTCAATGAAAATACCCAAAGCACCATGTTTTTACGTTTTGCAAAAATGTAGGCAGAAGCACACATTTCCAATGAGCCTGGGTTGAAAAAAAACAAAGATGGTTATGTTGAAGGTTTCGAAGATAAGAGAGAGAGAGCGAGAGATTGGACATGAGTCTAAACAAAAATCAATATCAGATGGGTCTAGTTCTCGTCTAAATGGTTATTTAAATAAAGAGGCCCTGTTATTTTACAGCCTTAATCAAACTCGCATGTATTGCGTTTCTCACAGAGAAGCGTCAGTATTCACAGCAGTGGTAGCAGACAATGGGCTAAATGCATGACAGATGTTTTTCAGCCACCGATAAGCTTCACACTATTTTCAATTTCATAATGTTTCTTTTACTGCATCAAAAATGTAATCTAATTTAAGTATCATCACATTAATAGACTTAAGCGTTGTTCACACTACAGGATTTTAAGCCCGATTTGAGCCCAATTTGGAAATAACGAGCTCGCCGACAGATCGGGCTGTGATCGGGGTGCTTGGCGCTTGGCAGTCTTTACTTCTGAACAACACATCAAAGAGGCTTGCTGACACGTCGCCAACACCTCGTAGGCAAAAATCCAATATCTAGCATGCTAAATATTCTAGACCAGTCAGCCGACTCGACCCTACGTGTGGTCAGATTTAGTGACTAGCTGCAGCCAATGAGAGAGCATATCAGCATGAATGCCCGTTGTGTTCAGGAGCTCGACAGAAATGTTGGCCAAAATGGACGTGGATGCACTCGCGTCACTCTGGGTTTACACTAAAAATATAATATTTTTGGTAATACAGCCTATAACTAGTTAAGCTACTAGAACAGCCGCAAAGATCTGGGCCCCGCTTTCATTTTAACGGGAGCTATTTCGCGGCATAGAATATGCTGTTTTGAAAGACATATCCAGAGTAAATTTATGTTTTTGCCATCAGAAAGTTATGTTTATGTTAGCAGGAAGTTGCTAGGCAAAAAAAGGCACGCATGTTTAAAGTCACGGCGAAAAGTAGCAGACATGCATGCAGTCATTCTGACCACTATGGTAATTAAAGTTAAAAAAAATTTCACTATGGTAATTAAAGGTAGTCATTTTTTTAAAATAACCCTGTTAGAAAGAAATATACAGATATTTAGGAAAACTCTGACTATTATAGATATGTATGTTTTATTTCAAAGAGTTCAAATTCCAGAAATTAACACTCTGACTGCCTCTAGTTCTATTGTTAAAGCCACGTCTATCCACTTGAACCTTGCAGATGAGCGATTGATCCGCTTATGCATCAAGCTGATGGACGATGTTTTTAAACGCTCCCTTGAAAGCTTCCAGTGAAGTTTGAAACGCTGTCAGTGATGTCAGCAAGTGTTCAGCTTTTTCTGCCGGCTCCTCCCTCAACATTTCATTGGCTGTGGTTTGGTAGCTTGACAGAGCTGTTGGGGAACCAGTTGTATTCATAAGATAACTTAGTGTGTGACCCGCTCTTGTGGATCATTTAAATGGTGTGAACACCAAAGCGATTTAAAGACACACAATCAAGTCATGTAGTGTGAACGGCACAGCGATCTGCCAATGTTTAAAGTCATGAGATTCATTTAAATGCAGTTGGCATCAGGAGCAGCCGGCGTGCGCTGAAACGTCATTGAAAATGAAGTCATGTAGTGTCATGAAGTTTTCAATGAAGTTTCAGCGCACGCCTGCTGCTCCTGATGCCAACTGCATTTGAACTGCATCTAAATGAACGCTTAAAGCCTAGTTCGCACTACATGACTTTAAACATTGGCAGATCGCTGTGCCGTTCACACTACATGACTTGTGGGAAAGTAAATGTTCGTAATTTAACGCATGGCGCAGAACAATGAAATTTAATGCAGTGCTTCTTGTCCGGTCTGAGACCTACTTTATATCGTATCTCAGTCAGACAGTGACGATCACTGATTTTAAACCAACCAGATCTTAAGCGTGGTGAGTTTATAATGGCATGACAGTTCACCAGAAGCTAACATATTCCAAATTAAAAGTCCCCGTGCATATAGCCCATTGCACATAACAACCACATGGGTAGCTGTGAGCACAAAACAAAGAAGTTAAGCTTTCAAAAATATTTTAACCTAATTATTGTCAGCATTCATACATGGTTTATTGTCATGTTTCATGGAAACCATCAGAGGCGCACGTTCCTCCACATCATCACGCAGTCATGCCTGACCATCAGTCGGCTTGAGGATGGAACATATGGGCCCACGGTGGAGTACTGTGATGATAGCCCCCTTCAGGCCTGGACTCTCCGCAACTTCACCCGACAGGAGGTCTTTAAGAAGCTCTACTACAGCCCAACTGATTACTTTTTGTAATTAGCACAGCTGTCAGGTCAGTGCTGAAACAGCTAGCAAACCATCCCGTAGAGTAGAGATGCAGGAGTTGGAGGTAGACAACACTTAGAGCTGTCGTGGTGCATGTTGTGCTTTGAAACCCCCTCATTTAACTGTTGTGATGATGTCTGTGATTCACTTTATTGACAATTGTGGTTCACCGTTGCAAGATTTCAGATTTGCCCTCTCACCTTACAATATTTCTGGCAACTGTTTGAAGTTTTGGTCATTTTTTTTAAACTTCCTTTTATGGTCAACAATTTGCGAGAAGTTGATTTGGTTTTCAACCATATTCCACTTGTACCAGTGATATTCCAGTGTTATTTTCATTTCTGTTTGGCTAGTGGATTGACCAGATCCCCAGACTAGGAATTTTGTGCTTGAATTCCCAATGTTGTGCAGAATAATTGAATTCTCGCCATATTGTGGACACATAAGGTAACGGTATTTTGTTTAAATTAATTTGAAATAGTAATTAAAATACAGTTATAACTGAAAAGAATTTAAGATAACCAAATTTATTACAGTGGTCCCTCGTTATTCACGGGAGTTGCGTTCTATAAATAACCCGCAATAGGGTAAATCCGCGAAGTAGTCAGCTTTGTTTTTGACACTTATTATAGATGTTTTAAGGCTGTAAGACCCCTCATTACATACACTTTTTTTCTTAGACAGGCGTAAACATTTTCACACTTTTCCCTCGTTTAAACACTCTCAAAGTTCAAACTTTTGTAGAAAAATAAGTCCAGTATTATGTATTATAGAATAAAACCAAACTTCAAAATCAGGCGCAAACATTCATCTCTGTCAGCAATGGTTCATGCTTTTGTGTGGATAATGTTGGAATCCAGCGTAATGTTCTTTTTCCTGCAGTCACTGATCCAGTGAAAGCAGGCTTCATCCTTAAGGGGGTCGCACACCGGATGCGCCGCACACATGACAGTTAGAAGTAACACACACCAAACGCGCACGTTTGCATGTTATTTAAAATGAAACTATTCATGCTTTGTGGCACAGCAGAAATGTGAACAGTGTCCTGAGTGATCGTAGCTGGGCACCGCAGAAAGCCGCCAACTTGCAGCGCCGGTATGTGTGTACCCTGATAGAAACCTATGTTTACAATTCTAATGCATGGCGCTGTGTCGCACGGCGCATCCGGTGTGTGACCCCCTTTACGATGGTCTTGCTACAGACAGATACAACCCTTTTTGCATCCTTGTTGAAACTCACACTGCTAGCGATCGAAGATTTATGTTAATTTGGCAAGCTGAACGCATTCTGTACTGTACAGGAGACACGGAGGAGATTGATTGACAATGGTCTACAGCCAATCAGGACGCAGAACACAATGCACTGTGTAAAAAAAAAGAAAAGCATGTCAAATTGCATTTAAAAAATCTGCGAAACTGCGAGGCCGCAAAAGGTGAGCCACGTTTAGCGAGGGATCACTGTACTTTGAATTTTAATGTCATTTCTTCATTTAAAATGTACGCTCAACACAGATTGCGGAATGCAATTTTCTATTGGAAATTAATTCAATCTGAAAAGGATACAACGTCTCGGTGTAGTGTAGTCCATTACCTGCAAAAATAACTGTTATCAGCATTGAAGGATTTAATGTCCAATGCATGAGGTAGTTCTTATTTAAAAAATTGCTCATATTTTGAATGTTAAGTGGTTATCGTTATGCTTAATACTTCTAATTTAATTTTTAAATACACCAAATTCTTTTCAAATTCACTTTGTATTTACTTAATGGATCCACAAGAATCATACATACAAGCACTTTGTGTGCTTTACAGTGTTTTTAAGCATGCAATAATGTGACTTCATGATGCGATTCATCGTGAACAGGTGATTGTTTTCAACTGTAGCAACGTTAAGCCTCTGTCAAACTAGAGTTTTAGCTTGCAAAATCTGTCGCATTGCTCTGCGAAAAGGGGGCGGGATTAAACAAGAGGATTAGACATTAAAAAAAGCGAGCGATTGCTCTATATTTTACATTTCTGTCCAGAGAGGTCATGTTTTGTTCTTTTATTGGTCTCACGCAATCACATGATGCGATTTCCAATAGATTCAGGCCATAGATGGTTTAGACAAATGTACAAGTTTGACTGAGATTTAGGCATTATAACAAATATTTGACAAAGTAGGCATAAGAACTGTGCAGGGTTTTCTTTTTTGGGGATTTTTGAATGTTAAAATAGGGGTCCCTTGAAAGAAGCTTGGGAACCATTGTGGTAAAATATTTGGTTTTGGTGAGTTTCGGGAGCCATTTTGATCTTAAATATGTTTGATTGATCTTAAATCAATTTTGACCACACCCGTCTGTAAGTATAAAGTAATCCTGAACACATTGGTTCCGTCCAAAAACATAGGCTACTGACTTGTTGCTTCGCTGGCGGCAGCATTTGTGCACTGAATCACCTCTGATAACTCATTCACGAGAGAGAATTTTATTGATGATTAAGATGATATTTAATTACACACTCTTATACGACATAAATATGAAAAAGTTGCTTAAATTTTACATTTACCATATACACAAAACTACAACCTACAAGTGGATAGGGGCAGGATGTTATAAAACTAAATATCAGCATAATTAAAAAATGATTATGTCAGCATGGTGCCAACGCAGGGAGTCTAAATTTTAACTAATTTGACTTCATGTGCCAAAACAATGGTTCCCAATCTGGGTTTCACGACTTGGGTCCGAATTCTACATTGCCAACCGGGGGTGTCAACTTTCTCAGTATTGTTTGTTTGTGCAATACATGCTTCAGTAAACCAAATTCAATTACAAAAATTCAAATTGAATTAAATTACATCTAATTTATTAATCAAACTTTAATGTTTGATGAAATTTAATGTCTGATTGTCTATTTCAGCAGATGTTTGATTCTCAAAGATGACCTGTTTTTTATATGAAACAAATGGTGACAAGTTTGCATTCCTACACCAATTAAAGCTGCAAGCAGTGATGAAAAGAACCTCGCACCTGGGCTCACCGCCACCCGGTGGCCTTAGGATGACAGAGAACAGCGGACAATAATAATTTAAGCCGATATATATTAAAATACCTGAGAAAATCACAGATTTAAGCCAAACTTCCTTCTGTCAGCAGGTGGCGCTATGATTGAGACTCAATATTGGCATGTAGATGTCTTCAGGAGAGGATTCCCATCGAACCTGTGCATTTTCAGGCAGATCAGATATTGTTTGGTTGAGTTATAAGTGCTTCCTCCTCCATGGCGAAGCATTGCACTTTCTCAGTCCGCCACGGACACGCCCCTCGCCGAAAACTCTAGATCTTCACAATTTAACATCACAAAGGCCTTTGGACTAAACTAACAGAACATGGATTT
>CAIGQW010053894.1:211469-247889 GCA_903798125.1 Danio choprae | reverse complement strand
AAGCATATATATTGCTATCGTTCAATATGGAAAATAATTATCAAGATTGAATTTTTGCCATATCGCCCGGTCCTACATGTGAGCACTTACCGTGTCTATTGGTGCTCTAGATCTGCCAGATTCAGACTGCTGAATGAATATGTTTTTCGCATTTACTGCTAATGGAGTCACATTACAATGATTTATGAACTGTTATGGGGTAACCAAATGTATATTTATATTATCTATTATTTGAATTATTTATATTCTGATTTAACATAGAGATCAGAGTAAACTATTCCTCAACATTCCTTCAGGGGGTTCAAGAGTTAATTAGGGTGGTCAAACCACCCTGTAATTCACACCCTGGTCATGACCCCCTGGTAAGGGTCACCAAAGATTTATGAGGGCTCACTCTAGTAGTACGAATGAAGCAGGTGCCGATTTGATGATAAACCAAATGCCACGTGGTTAAAATGACAGTTTTAATGATCGTTAAAAAGTATTCAATCACAGTAATGGAAAAAAAAGACGTTTGGCGAAAGAAAAATCTGTTCGTCATTAAGCAAAGTCGCAACATGCAGCACGTTATGTTTTGTTTTGTGTAAAAAATCTATTTTTATTCAAACTGTCTGCGGTTTATTTTTCAGACCATAGATGGTTTAGACCAGGGGTCACCAATCTCGGTCCTGGAGGGCCGGTATCCATGCAGGGTTTAGCTCCAACTTGCCTCAACACACCTGCCTAGGTGTTTTAAGTATAACTAGTAAGACCTTGATTAGCTTGTTCAGGTGTGTTTGATTAGGGTTGGAGCTAAACTCTGCAGGACACAGGCCCTCCAGGAACAAGTTTGGTGACCACTGGTTTAGACAAATGTACAAATTAGACTGAGATTTAGGCATTATAACAAATATTTGACAAAATAGGCATAAGAACTTTGCAGGGTTTGATTATTATTATTATTTTTTTATGTATTTATTTATTTAGCGACTTTTTAGGGTCATAGGGTTGGGTACCGAAACCCCGAAGCACCGGTACCTATGTAACCGTTATGCACCAGACTGAATCAGCATATAATTTTCGGTGCCTAATTTCTGTGCCACTGGTGCTGCGAAAAGGACTTAAGAAGCATCACGGGGTACATCAAAAGCACACATGGGAACATGTTGTGTCACACCATCTTTAAACATTTAATCCTAAACAACTTTAAGGCATTTGTTCTTGGAAACGCATGCATGTAGGCAACGCGTGCAGTACAGCGCATCCGGTGAGCGACTCTCTTCAGATTCATTAACACGCATGTTGACTATATTGAAGCATATATATTGCTATCGTTCAATATGGAAAATAATTATCAAGATAGAATTTTTGCCATATCGCCCGGTCCTACATGTGAGCACTTACCGTGTCTATTGGTGCTCTAGATCTGCCAGATTCAGACTGCTGAATGAATATCATCAAATCATCATCAAATCGGCATCTGCGTTCATCAAATTTGCTTAAACTAAGCGTTTTAAAGTGTGGCTATATTTTACAAGCAAGGAGTCTGACACAACAACGTAAAGCAGATGCTTTACCAAAGTTGCGTGTAAGGGGGGAAACACGTCAAAGTTAATGAAGCATTTGAGTGCACAGGGAATCAACTTAAAGGCAGAGGAATTTGACAGCTTTGACAGCTTGCGACATCATCTGGCACTTTCACTGAGTATGTTTACATGGACACCAATACTCAGATTTGAATATGATTAAGACAATACTGATTAAGAGTCTAGACTACCATGTAAACAGCGAATTTTGATTACCTTAAAGGACCACAGACATACGCGTCACGAAATGCTGAGGTTTTTTCTTTCCATTCGGCGTGCGGTATCAAATTCCATTAAAACAACACTCTTCCAGCAGTCCTTACTTCATATTCTCATTCGATACCTCAGTTTGTCACGGGGGCATGAACAATATGTTGCTGAATGAAAGTGAAACTGCCGAACTGCAGTTAAAGTCGAAAAATAAAAAATGAAACCCGAAATTACATGAAACTTCAGAGGAAATGTGGATTGACGTTAATCATAGTCTTATTGAGATTAAGGCAAATCATTAGATTACTGATGTCCATGTAAACGTAGCCAACCCCAGAAAAAAGGTGTTCCCTGATTTTGATGACAGCCTTTCCACAGGTTAGTAGTAAGCTTAATTTCATGCTAACAAACATATGATCAAAAGAAATATATTAATGCAATTCAATTCAAATATATAAAATATGAATTGATGTATACTTTAAACTTTAATTCAATTCAATTCAAGTTTATTTATATAGCCCTTTTTACAATGTAGATTGTGTCAAAGCAGCTTAACATGTTCTAGTAAAGTCCAGATTTCAGAGTAGAAGTTCAGTTCAGTTCAGTGTGGTTTAAGTTTCACTGCTGAAAGTTCAAACACTGAAGAGCAAATCCACCGAAGCGCAGCTCCACAAGTCCCGATCCGAGCAAGCCAGTGGCAACAGTTGCGAGGAAAAAAACTTCACCAATTGACGAAGTGAAGGGAGAAAAAAAAAGCGAGAAGAGAGAAACCAGTCTCTGTTGGGCACGACCATTATTCTTCTGGCCAAACTTCCTGTGTGGAGCTGCAGTCTAGGCACTGGAGAAGCTGGACGTCCATTGTGGAAAAGCTGCAGGTGTGGGTAGGGCACCGGCGGGAGGTCAGGCTGGCCCACAGGATCAATGCTTGGACTCGTTTGTCACTGTTAATTATATTGTTCTATTAAAATGATTCAAATATTTATTTTTTTGTCAAGTAAAAGATTTTTCTAGACTCATCCACCATAATTTTGTGGCTTAAAAGTATCGGTTCAAGCACTGTTTTGGCACCAGTACCGTTTTAAAAGTATCGATTTAGCACCAGTATCGAAATAACCCCAAACGATACCAAACCCTAGTCATTTAGGATTTTTGAATGTTAAAATAGGGGTCCCCTGAAAGAAGCTCGGGAAGCATTGTGGTACAATATTTGGTTTTGGTGAGTACTGAGTGGGAGCCATTTTGATCTTAAATTAGTTTACGGAGCTCAGGCTACGCTGCGAGTCTACATTCAAGGCAGCTTCCCATGCATTTAGGAGCAATTACTGCTGACCTTTTGAGAAAAATCAGAAGGGACAGCAACTCAAAGACACACAGAAGCAATAACAGACATCACAGGAGCTGCTAAACATATACCGCTATTTCAAGCGCCTCTGTCAAATTGCATTTTATTTCAATTTTGCTTTTATTGCATAAATATTTTATGTTGAAATGGAAATGTACTGGCAGCCAGCGTTCCGCGTATCCCGGCTATCATTTAGCATCAGATCAGAAATGCTGCATTTATTTAAGCTTGATTATCTGCTCGTGGTGGATGGAAATGGGCCTGTCTTTGTTTACAAGCTCTTTTGAAGTGATCTCATCGTGAAACATTTCTTTCATGGCCCGGGCTTGTGGAGACGAAGCCTTTGCATTAACACGCTCTCATGGTCACACGGCAGCTGTGCTCAGCACAAACAGAATGAGGTTGCTGTTGTTATTTTTTTGCATTTTATTCGGAGCCCTCAATTTGAATAGCCACTCCAGCCTTTTTAATGTGTAGTTTATTTTCAGTTCATATTCAGCCACCAACGCTTCATTGATGCTTTCATCTTTCTGCCGTGTGGTTTTCATCCATAGGTTCTTCATCTTGTCGATCGTTTGTTTGTGCATATTAATGATGGCAGTATATATGGAGAAGATATTCATTGATTGATTTAGAAGCTGCATGTCTTCCAGAAATATCCTTAAAACTAACATACATGCATACCTACATTTGTCATAAGCTGTGTTTTTCATCCAAAAATCCTAAGTAAAATTGGAATGTCACATAAAACATTTGCGAATAAATCACCATTTCCAAGGAATGGCACAGTGGCTCAATGGTCAGCACTGCCTCACAGCTGGTTCGAGTCCAGGCTGAGTCAGTTGGCACTTCTGTGTGGAGTTTGCATGTTCTCCCTGTGTTTTTGTGGGTTTCCTCCGGGCGCGCAGGTTTCCCCCACAGTCCAAAGACATACGCTATAGGTGAATTGAATGATCTAAATTGGCCGTTGTGGTATTGAATGGTAGGACAAGCCAAAAATCTTTTTTTTTATGTAATAAATTACTTGTGCCTCGGAAGATGAAGCCAAAATGCAATAAATGAGTGGCTTTTGGTGGCGTGAGACCGCTCTTTAGGAGGGCAGCTGTTCAAGACCGTTCCGGAGGAAATAAAAAAGAACCACCTTGATGATGGGCAAACGCTAATTTCAAGCGGCCGCCTTTTTAAAAAACGAAAGTGAGGATGCGGTGGGAAGAAACCCAGAAGTACCAGCACTGTAAACATTGCAACAACATGCGGTGGACTACAAACCCCTAGCTGTTGCCACGATTTCAAAGTGCAGATGTGGTGTAAACATCCCTTTAATATCATTCAGTTAAGTTTAATTGAATCAATTAAAAGCATATTAGGCATCAAACAAAATCATAATCTCTTTAAGAGTAATAGAGCTTAAGTGTCTCCTCCTAGGCTTCAGTTTATGGCACCGGGTAAACACCCTGCTTCAGCCTATGTAACCCGGTGAGCGATAAAACAATGCAGTCCTGTGTAAAATGTTTGGAGCACACCCTTGTGTTGTCTGTAATAGTGTTGTCACGATACTGACTTTTTAAAAACGTCCTGCTAACATTTAAGTGCATTCATAAACACCGCTGATTTGCCATTGTGTTCACCAGTGGTCAATAGAAATGACTGTGATTGGTCGGGAAGGTCATCAGTTCACCGCTCTTCACCGAGTGCAAACACAGATACAGGGACACTGGAGCGTTATAGAGCCGCGAAGATCAGTTGATTCATTAGCGGATCGCTCGTCTGTGTTTGCACTCGGTAAACATTGGTAAAGTGTGGTGAACTGATGACCTTCACCGCCAATCACAGTCATTTCTGTTGAGCACTGGTGAACACAATGGAAAATCAGCGATGTTTAAGAACGTGCTCAACAGTGCTTAAATGTTAGCGAGAAATGGACGTTTCAGTAACGAAATTCAATATCGTGACAAGTCTAACATAGTGGAAGAATCGAAAGGAGTTTGATAAATGGCATCTAAAACGTGTGTTTGGAAAAGATAATGTTAGCTAACTAGTGCCATTTCCCTTAACTTAGCTGACAATGAGGTCCGATATCCCCTTTTATTTTCACTATCCATTCAGACCTTCGGGTCACTCGGAAAGCAGTGCAATTATAAATTTGTGTCACTTTCTTTTCGCTGATACACTCTCAGAAATACAAGAGCTGTCACCGGGGTGGTACCTTTTCAGAAGGGTCAATATTAATACCTCAAGGGTACATTTTAGTTCCTAAAAAGTGCACCTCTTAATTTTTAGGTCCAAATATATGTTTTTGAGGTACCAATATGGACCCTTTATGTACAAATGTGTGTCTTTTGAAAAGGTATCACCCCAGTGACAGCTCTCGTACCTTTATTTGCGAGAGTGTAAGATATACAGCCAGGTACACAACAATACGCTATCGCAGAAGCTGTTCCTTTGTGACTACAGGCGATACTTCCGGGTTTCTTCCCACCGCAGCCTTGCTTTTGTTTTTAAAATGGCGGCCGCGTTAAATCAGTCTGTCAGTTACTGTTGGGCATTGTGAAAAATTATGTGCATCTCAACTTTTTCATTAAGCATGTTTTTATGTGATACTCCAAAACACATAAAATAGGTGTATGGAAACAAAGCTATAGAAAGGCCCCACATGAGTGTGACTGTGTATGTTAGTTCACCCAAAAATGAAAATGTTGTCCTCAGCCCGTTTCTTTCTTCTGTGGAAGACAATAAGATGATATTTTGAAGAAAGCTGGAAACACTGATATACATAGCATCTCTTTTTCCTACTAAGGAAGTCAATGATTACAGGTTTTCAGCATATTTCTTCCAAATATCATCTTTTGTGTTCAACAGAAAAAAGAAAGCCATAAAGGTTTTTAACCACTTGAGTATATATAGTCAGGTAGTTTTCGTTTTTGGGAGAACTATCTCTTTAAGATCATACATTTTCTTGCAGGTATCTGCATTTTCATATCCAATGAATGTCAAGTCATAAAACTGTTTAAACTGAAGATTATTACTGAACTCTTCATCAAACACCTGGTATTATAGAGTTATGCTGTATGTTTAATGTTCAAGGTAAAATGGGCATCAGTGTGAGTACTATTGACTCTAGCAAGAATGGCGCGTTAGTTTGATCTTGCAGCTGATGCCATCATTAGGGCGATGCTGTCTGTGTCTGCTGCTGCTCAGATGCACACAGATAAAAGCGTCTCTCTAACCCCTCACACTACCTCTGAGAAGCACACAGCCTTTGGCTGTCGTTGTAGCCAAACATCAATTGTAATAGCTCCATATAGCAGTCTTTATGTTTTCCTCACCTCCGTTCATTTCTCCACCCAACAAAGGGCTATGTGTTACTCTCAAATATGCTTCCATACATTTGTCAAGTTCACTAGTCTGTCACTTATTATGCCAATGACTAAATGTAACGTGAACAAAGTATTTTGGAATGTTGAAGTCAGCTATTTTGTGTCATTTTTTTGTAAGTCTCGTTGGTGTACAGGTTAATAATTATAAGAATAACACAGTGCAATAAGTCATGGTGTAACCAGTGCATTCATGATTGTGATTATACAATAAATAGCTGCAAGCAGCAATTGTCAGGGCCAGACATAAAAGAGACAAAATGAGGAGCTACGCATCGCTGGGAAAATCAGACCTGCTGTGCAGCAGTAAGTAGTTGGATACATTTTAAGATGATTTTGGTCAAAATGACTGAAAATACCATACAATACATATAATAGCCAGTAATAATTGATAATTTTTTACTAAAAGGTAGCGTTGCTCCCAGATTGTTTTTACTGTGGTGACTATGACAGAAGGTTTGGTGCCAATATGCTATAGAACTAGTTCCTCGGTTTCCTTTTGGAATGATGTGTCAACCCATTTTACAATGTTACATAACTTTTTTTTGTTGGCATTGTCTGAATATTGGTGGAAATGGTCTAGAGCACAGGTGTCAATTCCAGTTCCTGGAGCGCCGCAGCTCTGCACAGTTTAGTTCCAACCCTGCTCCGACACACTTACCTCTAGGTTTCAAACAAGCCTGAAGGACTCAATTAGTTTGATCAGGTGTATTTAATTAGGGTTGAAACTAAACTGTGCAGAGCTGCGGCCCTCCAGGAACTGGAATTGACACCAGTGGTCTAGAGGAACCAATGGCAGTCGATGTTTTTGGTTTCAGTGTTCTTAGCATCAATCTAATGACAGTAGGAACAATCTATTGCCATTTTTATTTCTTTGCATTATAATTTTGCTCCAAATCTTTTTTGAGTACCTTCAGGTCAGGGTGCCAAAGACAAATTTTAAGATTATATTCCAATGTATTCATAAAATATAGCATTTTACAAGCATTTGAATGTACACAAAGAAGTAGGCTGCAGCATGTGAGCTTTGATGAAGACTCACACACTGCACCGGGGGTGTTCTGGCTTACAGGAAACCAAAGACATGTTTGCACCTTTCCCCTTGTTATACCCAAATCAGTATAAACAACCATAAGTTCAAGACAATAAAAAGCTTCACAGAACCTTCTCTGGGACATGAAGTGATGTCAAGACAATTTTCTTAATACCCCAAAGAAGAAATCCAGGATCTGGCAAAGATCTTATCTGGACGCAACTCAGACCAACAGAATTCTCATACAAGTGACTACAGTGAAACTGAGAGCAATATACTAGTCACACTGAGACATTTAAAATGATACCAAACCTGAAAGAGGGGGGGAACTATAGGTCCTCAGGAATCAACATATGAAGCATATGGGCATTCTGCCTGTACTTTCAGTGACCTGAGCTTTGATGGAGGAGGAGGTGAAGAAGAGGGGAAAGATGAAGGCTCAGGATGGCTGATGGGAGAGCTGAACAACTGGCTTTCTTGCAGATGTTCTTCTTCTCAGACCATGTCCATATGTATATGGGTATATATATATATATATATAAATGGAGTTTTTGTTAAAAAAAAGAACAAAAGCCGCATCCAAACTTGCCTACTACTCGAGTAGGTACATAATTTGAATTTGCTACATGACCGTTAGAAAAGTATCTTCTATATAGTATGAATGAGAGTAGTATGACTGGAATTTGGAGATACTACATCTGCCATTTGTCATTATCATATTGCCTACTTGCATCAGTTGCGTTGCTTCACTCCCATTCATGAATTCTCTCACATGGCATCATGGGTTAACGGACCGTCCATTGAATTTAAACTACAGAATCTTGCTGGAAATACTGTAGTAGGTCATCCGGGTACTTCTCACCTACTGTTTTTCAAATACTATGAATTTGGACATATTGCTCGGCCCACATACTGTTTTTCACATACGATGGGCTCTATTTTAACTATCTAGGCACAAAGTCTAAAGCGGACGAGGCAAAAGCATTAAGGGCTTGTCTGAATCCACTTTTGCTATTTTAAGGATGGAAAAATACAGTTTGTGCCCCTGCACATGGTCTACCAGGGTTGTGCTTATTTTCCTAATGAGTTATGGCTGTGTTTTGAGAATAACATGCATTAAACCAATCAGAGTCTCATCTCCCATTCCCTTTAAGAGTCCGTTGCGTCGCACCATGGCTACGGTTGGGTATCATTTGGGGTTTTTTCGATACCAGTGCAAAATCGATACTTTTAAAATGATACCGGTGCCAAAACGGTGCCTGAACCGATACTTTAGAGCCACAAAATTATGGTGGATGACTTTTATTTTACTTTTTTTTTTTTCATTTTATTTGAACAATATAATTATTTTAAAGCATACACCAATTAATATTTTATTTAAATTGAATTGCATTAATATAATACTGTGGGCCTCACAGTGGCGCAGTGGGTAGCACGTTCGCCTCACAGCAAGAAGTCGCTGGTTCGAGCCTCGGCTGGGTCAGTTGGCGTTTCTGTGTGGAGTTTGCATGTTCTCCCTGTGTTGGCGTGGGTTTCCTCCGGGTGCTCCGGTTTCCCCCACAAGTCCAAAGACATGCGGTATAGGTGAATTGGGTAGGCTAAATTGTCCGTAGTGCATGAGTGTGAATGAGTGTGTGGATGTTTCCCAGAGATGGGTTGCAGCTGGAAGGGCATCCGCTGCGTAAAACATATGCTGGATAAGTTGGCGGTTCATTCCGCTGTGGCGACCCCAGATTAATAAAGGGACTAAGCCGAAATGAAAATGAATGAATGAATAATATAATACTTTTGATCATTTTGAAGATTTGCATTATGCAGTTAACATTACATTGGCTTACTGCTAACCTGTGGAAAGGCTGTCATCAAAATCAAGGAACACCTTTTTTCTAGGGTTGGGGCTTGTGACTACATTTACATGGACATCAGTTATCTAATGATTTGCCTTAATCTGAATAAGACAATAATATGATTAAGGTGTTTACAGGTGTTCCTTTCATGATCCCATTTTACATGTTATAGCACATAGATTGATTAACGTCATTGCGTCACCAGGCTATCCACATTTCCTCTGAAGTTTCATGTAATTTCGGGTGTTTCATTTTTTATTTTCCGACTTTAACTGCAGTTCGGCAGTTTCACTTTCATTCAGTAACATATTGTTCATGCCCCCGTGACACACTGAGGTATCGGATGAGAATATTGAAGTAAGGACTGCTGGAAGAGTGTTGTTTTAATGGAATTTGATACCGCACGCCGAATGAAAGGTAAAAACTCTGCATTTCGTGACGCGGGTGTCTGTGGTCCTTTAAGGTAATCAAAAATTGCTGTTTACATGGTAGTCTAGACTCTTAATCAGAGTATTGTCTTAATCATATTAAAATCAGAGTATTGGTGTCCATGTAAACATACTCAGTGAAAGTGCCAGATGATGTCGCAAGCTGTCAAAGACCATGCATTCCTCTGCCTTTTAGTTGATTCCCTGTGCCCTCAGATGTTTCATTAAGTTTGAGGGTTTCCCCCCTTACACGCAACTTTGTAAAGCATCTGCTGCATGTTGCTGTGTCAGAATCCTTGCTTGTAAAATATAGCCATACTTTAGAACGCTTAGTTTAAGCAAATTTGATGAACGTGAACATGCATGCTGATGACTCTGAAGGGAGTCACTTACTGGATGCTCTGTACAACTGCGTTGTCTAAGTGCATGGTGCGTTTCCTAAGCAACAAGAACAAACGTCTAGCATCACCGACGGTGTCTGTAACCCTCAAAGTTATTTAGAATTGAATGTTGAGAGATGGTGTGACACAACGTGTACCTATGTGTGCCTTTGATGTACCCCTTGATGCTTCTTACGTCCTTGTTGCAGCACCAGTGACACCGAAATTAGGCACCAAAATTCATATGCGGATTCGGTCCAGTTCTGGATACCGATTACATAGGTACGGGTTATAATGGCACCGGGTTTTGGTACTCAAACCTAGCCATGGCGCATTTGCTATTTACATGGCGGACTTTGTAAGTGGAAAAACTGAATGCTTTACTAGCGAGAAAACAGTTAAACAGACCATCTGCAGTGCGGGGATAAAGAATGGGCCTTCTCCAATCAGCCTCTTTACTTTCTCTTCACTTTACTCCTTTCCTTTCGTGGATGAGGAAACGGTGGAAACCGAAATCTCTCCACCGAAGACATCCATTAGCCTACATATTTAATTTTTTTTGTAAAGCTCATAGGTTTGTTTCAAAACTATTTCTAAATTCAGTTCTAATTTCCAGCAAACGAATAAATGACCAATAATAACGAAGTGTGGTCCAAAAAACTGAGTTATATGCAAACACGCGTCCTATTCTTATGCCCTGTATGATGATGCATACGTCTCCAAAATTCGACAGGTGGAGAAATTTAAACTTGTTTTTAATAAAACAAATATAAATATTCATTCATTCATTTCGGCTTAGTCCCTTTATTAATCTGGGGTCGCCACAGCGGAATGAACCGCCAACTTATCCAGCATATGTTTTACGCAGCGGATGCCCTTCCAGCTGCAACCTATCTCTGGGAAACATCCATACACACCCATTCACACTCATGCACTACGGACAATTTAGCTTACCCAATTCACCTATACCGCATGTCTTTGGACTTGTGGGGGAAACCGGAGCACCCGGAGGAAACCCACGCCAACACAGGGAGAACATGCAAACTCCACACAGAAAGGCCAACTGACCCAGCCGAGGCTCGAACCAGCGATCAGCGACCTTCTTGCTGTGAGGCGAACGTGCTACCCACTGCGCCACTGTGAGGCCCACACTACTACTACTACTAATAATAATAACATTATACAAATTGTCATGAATAAACTGAAAAAAAGCCCCGAAATGAAGAAAGCATGGCCGGTAGTGGTTTTTATATTTATGTAGAAAAATAATAATTTAATCCTTAAATTTTTTCATATTTTTTCCTGTGTGTATTAAGCAATGTGTAAGTGTTGGACCTGTATAGGCACATAACTAACTTTAGATTTTGCTGGACTTTAGACCAGCTTTTATTTGGTCAATGGTGTGGTCTATTTCAGTTCTTCAAAATAGCAACGTGCCAACAATTGCGCTTTATTGCACCGGGTGTATGATAGGGCCCCTTTATAGTAGGGAAGTATGCAATTTTGGACAAAACCAAAGGCAGATTACCATCTTGCAGTGCAAACTTCCACATTATTACGTTGACATCATAAGACAAAAACTTAGTTTTTAGTGGACCACACTGTAAGTTTCTTCACCCTGGCTGGAGTTTTCAGAACGTTTTGGTTTGAGTCACCTGATACTCCGTTTTTGGTTGGACAAAAAGCCAAATTGCAGAGAAAATGGTGGTTTTGAAAAACCTCGTGTTCGTGTGGGCCGGAGCCTTAAATTAGAAAGTTTGTTTTGTTGTATGGTATCTTATTTCTTACAGGACCTTCTGAGCTTGGTCCCTAATAATATTATCAAATGCCAGTTACTGTATATCTGTCTGTGAGGACTGGAACGTAATGTTATTTTCTAAAAAGAAGAAGGAAAAAAGGGAAAACAGTTTTGACACAAAAGCGTTGAATATGGAAAAGTGCAAATGATTGAATTAATGTCCAATCAGCTTTACACTGAAGAGCTACTGATTCAGGGGAACTCAGTATGGCTTTCCTGCCACCCGTGACCTGACACGGTCTGTTCACTGTAGCAAGCGTGCTCTGTCTAACATCAGGGTAGGCATCAGCCTGCTGTGAGAGCTTCCTGTGTTCAAATAGTAACTAGCTTCAGTTCATGATGAGCTAAAATGCTCAGTGATTCATACTAAACTTGACACCGTATGCGACCAACTCATTTGTCTTGTTGTCTCCTGCATGAACTGTAAAAAAAAAAATGTCAGAGTCTGAGCAGTCTACAGTTGAATAGAGGCAGAACAGTGCATATTTTCACCTATCTCTCAGTGTGAGACAGTGACTGATTACCTTCATTCATAGCTGTTGAGAAGCAATCACCCGAAGGCTCCAGGCTTTTTGGAAGGGTGTCTGGACTCAGCGGGGCAGCAGCTTTCATTATCTGCTTCTGGAGTTTTGTTGAATGGCACAATGCATTGGAGATCGTGTTGAATACTACTCTGAAGATCCAAATAGCTAAGTAGTAGGGCTGGACGATTTATCAAATTGAAATCGCAAACACAATTGAGCAAAAACGTGATTGTTATTTGGAGTAAATCTCAAAAAGCCAGAGGGCGCTCTCACGGGAACCTATGAACCTGTCCAAATACACACAAACCAACTCAGGAAATCCTCTGGGAAAATAGCCGCTGCTGAATAAACAGAAGATTTAACTGCTTTCATTGATTCAGCGTGACTAATACACACATGACTATGAAATCTCCAATACAATCTCACTGTAATTCGTAACTTTTTGATTTAGTGGCTAATTCGTATGAATTCGTACGATCTCATTCGTACAATTTAGTACGATTTGCTCATCCCTCAATGACGGTTGGGTTTAGGGATGAGAAGCGATTTTCATTGAGAAGCGACGTAAATAGCGACGTAAATTATCTCAATGTCATTATCGACCGATTAAACCAAGTTTAAACCAATTTTTGCATAGCTTATGTAGGGGATCAACCTACGTTAAAAAATCGATCAGGGATTTATTAGCTCATTTCAAGGAATTGGATCTTGAAGATTTGAATCACTTGATTCGACTCAATTGAGTCAGACTGAATCAGATTAAAAGCTTCACACTTTCTCTACTGTTTGTCCAGATAATAGAAGACATCGTATTTTACCAATCTTGTTTATATTATTTCCGTGGCCAACGATAATAACATAACACAGTATTGGGTTAGCTTTTAGCAAGGTAACAAAATCTACAGCTCGAGGCAATGACTTAGAAGCACATAAACAATAACACAGTTCTTACAAAATGGAAAGAAAGATTTATTGAGCTACACTACGATACATGAAACTAACTACGTAATAAGCAAACAATAAACAAACGCACACACACATTCACACATACACACAGAGGCAGTTCAGAGGATGCAAAATGAGTTGACAAACGTCCCAAATTGATTCTAGTACTTCTTACTAGATCTTAGAATCACACCTGAGAAACCACAAAAGCAGAGATTTGGCTTCTCTTTAACTGCTTAAGATCAATCTGCACCAGACCAGCAAGAGACAACATTTGTTTGTGTTATTTATGCTTTTGCTAAAGTCTTGAGTTTCCCTCACCGGGCTGGTCTCGGGGAAATACGGCGCTCCTGATTGGTTGGTGACTCGCTTCAGTGACGTCTTCGGGATTCACTCGCTCGTGAGTGGCGGTCGTCTTGGGTTACCGAGATGACAGACTCTGCTGAGAGTCGGTTTGTGAAAGTTTTTGCGGTTTCGGCGGTCCCGAAACTTTAAGAGGTTGCATGGAAAGTTTGTGGTGACCCAATCACGTATCCGAGCAGGGCGAAAGGGGGCAGAGAGCAACAGCTAGTGTGAGCAAGCAAAAAGCAAAGTTTTACTGTTGCAGTACGTTTTTAAGTGATCTGGTTTGGTCCATCCCCATGGCACTGTCTTCCAATAAGCGGTTGCCATGGAGGGCAGGACCACACCCCATACCAACATACTCAGGATCAATCATTAACAGACTGCTTGTTAATTTCAGTGGTGAAATCTCTTGTAAGTTTGTGACTATCTTACATCAAATGTTACAAGTCAAATACTGTTTGTACTACTAGTTTTTCATTTACACCAACGTATTGCAAATGTCACTAGCTTTCGTTTAGTACCAGACATGATACATTTCAGACACATACAGAGGGTTTCATCTGCTAAAAGGGTTAAAAACCATTGATTAATTGGTTGGCTGGAATAAACACATAGTATATGAGGAAGATTATTCAAAGATACATCTGCCGTTATTGTAACACTTCAAGCGATTGATTGTCTTTAATTCATATGCATTAATTCCAGAGATCGATTGTCTTTAATTCATATGCATTAATTCCAGAGATCCTTTGTCTCTACAAAGTGTCCATCTAACAGGATGTCCACATGGCGAGCACATGACCCGGGAGTCATGAACAAGAGTCTCGAGAGGCAGTTAGTTAGGTTTCCTGTTGAAAAGCTTGTAAGGCACCATTGTTAGCTGATTAAATAATTTACCAAATTTGGTAAAGGGTCGCCAGAATATCTGCGGCCAAAGTATTGGTCAAAATAGTCAAATCAATTGGCTCTCTGTTATCGTGATGGTATAAGCCCTCGAGCCATTTCTAAATGACTGAGACAATGTGGCACCTGATTTTCAAGATTTCAGATTCTGACTGGTTTTGAGTTCTGCAATAGGCCAGTGAGTTCCAACACTTATCACTGTACTATGACTCTCTGTAGTAAACTCTGTTACATATAAGTGCACATGCTGGAGGTTTTCTAGATCGGGCTTTACTGAAAATGCACATGCAAATTGCCTCGATTAAATCGTCCAGCCCATTCTCTATTGGTGTATCCAAAATACCCTCATTCACTATTCTGTACATTACTAGAAAGTATTAGTGGACTAAAAGGAGTGCATGAAAACGAGTGAGTGAACTTAAGCACTGAGTGCACTGAAAAGTATGCAGTTTTGTTTGTGTTTTGCTGGTTGATAAATCTCGCATGCTGTGTTCACACCAGACGAGTGAACATTTTGAGTTTACTTGCTTCATTTGTGTGCCAAATTCGCTTCATTTACATGTTTAATTCACTTCACAATAGACACGGATTTACATAATGGGCGGGGCTTCTGTCTGCCCGGGGACTCTAGCTTTGTTGCTAAATGGCAAGCATTGATTTTATTGAGAGAACAGCTGTGTTTATGTGCTTGAGGAAGGCTGAAAAACAGTGTATATTCGTTCGCTGCCGTGTCTGAGTCCACTAGATCCTTTCAGAGGTGCACCCAGCTCTCTGAGTTCATCAACTCCTACAGAAACTGTACTTAGATGATGAAAGCTTTCAGCGGTGATTCAGACTAAGCTGAGCCTAGTTTGATGAGCTGTTGTCCGGTGTCGGGAAGAGGATTTCCCTTTGAGACACCAACAACAGGCACTACGTCATAATCATTCCCCTACAAGACCAAGCTCCTGATTGGTTAACACGGCAAGAATGCCTGCTGATGTTCAAATTTCCAACTTGAGCAATTCGCACGTCAAGCGCATCAAACGCACAAAACACTCAACTCGCGCCGTGTCATTCACGCAGCTTCGTTCACACAAATTGCGCTGCAGGATGTCTATTTGCATTTTTGCATTGACTTAACATGTAAATCACTCGCGCTTGACGCTTCATCCGCGTCTGGTGTGAACGCAGCATCAGACTTCTTGGTCGGACCCTACGATAGTTATTATCATGTGATAGTTAACGCTTAGTAAGGTGTATATTAGCAAAGAAGCAATGTATTTTGACGTATGTCACGTATACACATGTTTATTTAATAATTAAATAATTTATTTAGAAACTTACATCAATAGGATTTCGCTCTGTATTCCATCTTGTTGTCAGATGCAGAAATTCATTTCAAAAATTCAAACTCTGACCGTGCGTTATTTTCTAGCCGTTGAATCTACATCGGTTGTACACTCGTTGTTGCAATGCATTGTGGGATTGATTGAGTGCACTTCAGAATGTCCCCTATGGTTTCGGACACCACTACAGATGGCTGCTCCTTCAAATGGTGCACTATTTAAGGGTATAGGCGAGATTTCTGTTAGAGCCCTTGTCACAGCAAAAACAACAGCCAAAGAACGATAACACTTGAAGGCAAAATTATATTCTGTCAGACTTTTAAGACACAAAATCTATTTGCATGTTTTAATTTCGTCTGTCTTCTTTTTAAAATTGAATACAATTCTTCTGACATTCATTGGATAAATAAAATAGGGAAATATTCTATTTTTATTGTACTCTATATTTCTACACTGGAAATTCTATGATATTTTTCGAATTATATAAATTCCTTCCGGGCGACGTGGTGGCGCAGTGGGTAGCACAATCGCCTCACAGCAAGAAGGTTGCTGGTTCAAGCCTCGGCTGGGTCAGTTGGCATTTCTGTGTGGAGTTTGCATGTTCTCCCTGTGTTGGCGTGGATTTCCTCCGGGTGCTCCGGTTTCCCCCACAAGCCCAAAGACATGCGGTATAGGTGAATTGGGTAAGCTAAATTGTCTGTAGTGTATGTGTGGATGTTTCCCAGTGATGGGTTGTGGCCGGAAGGGCATCCGCTGCGTAAAACATATGCTGGATAAGTTGGCGGTTCAATCCGCTGTGGCAACCCCAGATTAATAAAGAGACTAAGCCGAAAATAAAATTTATGAATGAATAAATTCCTTCCACTGTGGCGACCCCTGATAAATCAGGGACAACGCTGAAGGTAAATGAATGAATGAGATACATTTCTATATAACCCAGCCTTGTGCTTCTATATAAATAGAAGTAAAAGTTCCCAATTAAATATGGAAGGAAAAAAGCTAATTGTAACCGGTAAGGAAAAACACAACAGAACAAAGATGAGTGAAATAGACTGATTTTGTTTTTCTTCAGGTAGGTATAGGTTAAGACAAAGTACAGAAATTCAATGAAGTAATCTAATTTTAAATAATAATAAGAACAGCGTAGTTTGCACTGAATAAAATATGCTACAGAAGAGATTCAGTCAAGAGTGGTGAATGTTTTTACAAACCATCTCAAAATCTGCAATTGCTATATCACTTGTTATGAATAAATAAATTGGTGGATTGGTGACAGAATCAGTCAAACAATAAGGGTTTCAATCAGTTTGCATTCAGGACTGATGTTTTGTAGTCACATTTTGCTTGCTACATGGATGGATGGACAGGCTGTTTTACTTGGTTATCAAATTAACTTCAATGTCAAGCGTTACCATTTTCCTATTTAAATCTTATATAATTATTCATCAAAATACTTTATACTGGTAAAATATAGGGCTGCACGGTGGCGCAGTGGGTAGCACAATCGCCTCAAAGCAAGAAGGTCGCTGGTTCGAGCCTCGGCTGGGTCAGTTGGCATTTTTGTGTGGAGTTTGCATGTTCTCCCTGTGTTTGCGTGGGTTTCCTCCGGGTGCTCCGGTTTCCCCCACAAGTCCAAAGACATGCGGTATAGGTGAATTGGGTAGGCTAAATTGTCTGTAGTTTATGGATGTTTCCCAGTGATGGGTTGCAGCTGGAAGGGCATCCGCTGCGTAAAACATGAAAGCAGAGGCAGGGTTTTTGTTTTCAACAAAAGGCATTGCGGTGCGGTTTGTGTTTTTGGAACGTAAAAGCGTGTCTGGTGTGATCGGCCTCTAATATTGCTTTTTTTTTTTTTTTTGCCCAAGTGTTGCTTGTTTTTCATTTTCCTATAAATCTTTGTCCCCACAGCGTCTGACTCTGCTCCATGTGAACAGCAACCAGTGTCTGGACATGCCATCTGAAGAGGACAAGATGGTTCCCACTCTCAAAGACTGTAGCGGCAGACGCTCACAGCAGTGGATCTTGAGGAACATGACGCTAGGTGTCTGACAGTGCCGCAAAACATCCAGACTACACAACACAACACAAGACTTGGAGTCAGGTTTATGGCTTTCTTCACAGCTTCGTGAACTGTCATTTTCTAGTCCACGATCTTGTTAAGCCAGGCTTTGATCAGAACAACCACACACACGGGCTATTTGTGGCCAGATGTGCTTTAAGTGCTTTTTGTCTCTGATCCAAGCATATGTGACTGACTGACTATCTATGCTACTCATACAGTCCTCTTTCTTTTTTTAATAGTAGCTCACGTGCAGCTTCAGAGAGGGAGTGTTAGCCTCCACTCTGGACAAAATTCAGTGCTGGTTTCTTTACAGCACCTAAAGTGTTAGTCAGTACACTGACTTTATGACTTGCTGCTTGTTTCTCGAATTTATCTTGATATCTTTCAGTGAGGCTGCAATATTTACTCAACCTGCCTTAAGGAAAAAGCATGTAGAGAGCAAAAAAGAAAACAAACTGTAAAGCCAAACATCATCAGATATTTAAGGGAAAAATCATTATTATTATTATTATTATTATATTATTATTATTATTATTATTATTAATCTGAGATAATTTTGATGCATTTAATCATATCATAGAATACAATTCATATATATATATATATATATATATATTATTTGATTTATCGATCAAATCAAGTGTAGTAAGTGTAGTCTATTTAGGACTTTAATATTAGCATAATTATTACAATTATTTAATATTTAAAACAATGCAAAAATGGCCTTAATGGTCCGGACAAATATCATTTGTTTATGCAAAATGTGTATTTATTTATTGAATGAGATTTTGGGGTAAACTATGACCTGGACATTTCAGTTTTCAAGTGGGTTCTTCTATTTCCTGAGTATTATCAGACATAACTGGGAAAATGTAGTGATATGTTTTATTTAGACATCTGTTAATGTGCTATCATTTCTAATTAAAGAACAATCGGAACAGACATATCTGTAAAGGAAACGAAAAAGTAATTATTCAAAGCTCTGCGGGGGTCTCTCCTGGAAACACAACTATGAAGATGACGAACTAGACCTTTTTGAGCGTTGATGTACATATTAAAGAACATATATTTTTAAGAGGAAATCTAAAATGAACTGCAGTGGAAAAGAAAAGTGCGTGATACTGCTTGAGGTGTATCAAATATGTTGAATACTGACTGCACAGCTCCATCCAATTGATACTGTATGTATGCATCTATTGAATCATCATTTTCTGTCAATGTTCTGTCAGTCTCAACAACAACAGTTGAATTGGGGGGTTAAAAATTTGTCTAACTTTCTTGTTTTTTTCCCCCCCTTAAATTCGTAGAAGCTGATAACATGTGATTTTGTACTTGTCTTAATGTTAACTGTTTGTACTTTCTATTTCGAGTCTCATGTAAACGTACGTTTAAGAGTTTAATATAATATAACTGTTGTATTAAACCACTGTTTTTGAATGCATCACCTTGTTCATTACAAAACCTCTCTGAGTTTTATTTTTTAATCTTTCATTTCTGTAGAGCTTGTTACAATGTAGATCGTGTCAAAGCAGCTTAAAGGTGCAGTATGCAAGTTTGACGCCCAGTGGTTGAACTAGGTATTGCACTCCTGGGTCAAAACACACGCAAGCGCAGGTTGCCAGATTGACGACATCAACAGTGTGCCTGACCATTGAGAATAAAGGCTGATTTAAACCGTTTCCTAACTAAAAGCAAGGGCACGCGATAGAAGAAATATTTTTTCATACTAAAAGGAGTTTTTGTCTTAACCAACACCCGAAATTGATGTGTTAGAAACGGCTTCTATTTCTCACTGGTGAACAACAGGATGAACTATGATGACCTCAGGTACACCTCATGTGCTTTATTCAGTGTTAAATGCTAACAATGTGAGTTTGAATGGCATTTTGCATGACATTTATTGCCATACTACTGAAAGCAGCAGCAGAAAGTTCACCTCAGATCTTAAAAAATAAAATAAACCGTTTGAAATTGAACTTAGAACTGAGACTCAGTGCAAGCCAAGTTAGCAAATATCAATCATTCAGCATGTACATAATAATGTTAAAGTGGTTTAATATGCATTAATTAGATTATAAACCTTACCTTTTCATTAGTGAGTGCATATTCTGTGCTTCTGGATGGCTGTATTTAAACTTCAGTCGTGTTTCGCTTGGTACAAATTGCCTTGTCACTGCAAATCTCATCACGTAGCGTGTTGTTAGGGCTACAATGTAACCTGCTCACCTAATGTTTACGTTTGTATATGCTAGTGAATAACCTAATGTGGAACTCTGAGTCTGCGTCTCATTTCTGAGTCTGCTACTGTCCACCGGAGGTCACATTTTCGGTTACGGGCACATGCTTTTGAGAGCCTTTCTGAATGAATGAATCAAATACGCTGTTTCCATAAAGGTGTGCTGAAATATAATTGGCTAAACTGGCAGTGGGCGGGTTAAAAGAACCAAAACAAAGGCGCCGTTCCGGCACGTAACAGACATTTTCAAACTTTAGGATTGTTTTTCAGATAAACAAGAATGTTCACTTGGCATGTTTCTTAAATATCTGCAAACATATTATGGTATTTGTATGCGTTAGAAGAGTCAAACACTTACATGCAGCACCTTTAACATTGATGAAGTTGTAGTAAATTGAAACAGCTTCCGTTCAGTTGTAACAGTTGACCTTTTGGTTAGTTTAGTGTAATGTAACTGTCATTGCTGAATGCTGAAACACTGAAGAGCAACTCCACTAGTCCCAAACCAACCAAGCAAGGAACAAACTTCAAGGAACAAACTACAATTGATGAATTGAAAGTGAAGGAAAAAAAACCTAGAGAAAATCCAGGCTCAACTGGGAACGACCAGTTCTCCTCTGACCAAACGTCTTGTGCAGAGCTGCATTCTAGGCACTGGATGCTTGAGAAGGATGGATGTCTCTCGCGGAGAAGCTGCAGGTCTGAGTAGGTCATGGGATCAATGCGGAGACTCGTCTGTCACTGGGGTCTTTGCAGGAATCAGTCTCACGCTCTCCACTCAACCGTGACAGCATCTGCTCAGGATACTGGTTGGATAAAATATTATGTAGATCTCAGGATAAGGAAAAAACAGACTAACATAAGCATAGATGCCGTTCAAATAATAATAATGTCGTTTTGGGAAGTGCTCCCGGCTCCAGTTGCTCTAATCTAATATTGTTTCTATGTAGGAAGAAACAGTTGAGTAGATACACATTTCTTTAATAGAAAGGCAGGTTTGAAATGGGTCGATACATTTCTAGTTCTTTGGGATCAAGCTCTGTTTTTTAAATAAGAGGCTTAATGACAGCTAGTTTAAAGGTTTTAGGCACATATCCTAAAAGTAGGGATGAATTCAAAATCTTAAGAACAGGTTCCGAAACTTCTGAGAACAATTGTTTTAATAATTTGGTCAGTAACATAGACGTTGTTGATTTGGAGGAATTTACCAGTTTTACCGGTTCTTCCTCTCCTACTGCTGAGAAAGTTTATCCATTAACGGTCTACAGTGCTCTAACTGGGACAATGCTGTAGGAGACAGATTGATGGTGCTTATTTTATCTCAGATGTCATTAAACTTGCATGTGAAGAAATTCATAAAGTCATTACTGCTTTGTTGAGAAATGCTTGCTGATGTTTTACTTTTAGTTCGCCTGGTCACTTTATTAAACAATACCCTGGGATTGGGTTTGTTTTATCCTTTTGGGGTCTGGAAGATCTGGCAGACTTTAGAAGATCTAGCACACTTTAAAGCTTTTCTAAAGTTAAGTACACATTCTTTCCAGTCCAAAAAACAGCTTCTAGCTTTGTTCTATCTACTTTCCATTTTCCAAGCTGCTTTCTTTAAGGCACGGCTATTTCTTGTGCCATAGTGTCTGTTTTTTTGTCCCCCTGATCTTCTTTAAATGTAACAAAGCAACTGTGTCTAAAGTGCTAGAAATGACAGAATCAATCATTTCAGTTGCAGCATCAAGCTCTTCTAGGCTGCCTGGAATGCTAAGGAAATTAGAAAGATCAGGTAGGTTACTGACAAAGTCATCTTTAGTGCTAGAGGTGATCGTTCTACCATATTTATTAATATTAACTGGTTTTGTTGACCGGTCAATGCACAATATACAAGAGATTAAATCGTGATCTGAAATGTCATCACTCTGCTGCTCAACTTCAATAGTTTCAGTATCGATACCATATGATAATATAAGATCAAAAGTGTGATTACTTTCCCAGTACTGCGCCCGGAAGGGCATCCGCTGCATAAACATATGCTGGAATTGTTGGCAGTTCATTCTCACCTGTGAAAAAATATAGACTAAGCTTAAAGAAAATGAATGAAATATGATTACCGAACCTCTGTTTAAACTATTACATTTCTGGCTAAGAAATGAATATTACTAAAATGGTCTACTTCTCAAATTCCAACTATTTCCATGTGGATTTCTCAGTGGTCAGTGTTTCTTCCTTTGGAGAAATTAACTTCTGAATCAACCACAAAAAGGATAAATTCAGGGGACTTTGGGAACCTCTCCAATCCTTTCTACACAAACTTTGACATTTTTATTTTAAGAGAGTTCTGGCTTCATTTGTTTGATTTCATTCATTCATTCATTTTCTTTTCGGCTTAGTCCCTTTATTATTCTGGGGTCGCCACAGCGGAATGAACCGACAACTTATTCAGCATGTGTTTTACGCAGCGGATGCCCTTCCAGCTGCAACCCATCACTGGGAAACATCTATACACACTCATTCACACACATACACATACACTACGGACAATTTAGCTTACCCAATTCACCTATAGTGCATGTCTTTGAACTGTGGAGGAAACCGGAGCACCCAATGGAAACCCACGCCAACACGGGGAGAACATGCAAACTCCACACAGAAACGCCAACTGACCCAGTCGAGGCTCGAACCAGCGACCTTCTTGCTGTGAGGCGATTGTGCTACCCACTGCGCCACCGCGACACCCCTTTGGTTTGATTAGTTTTTTGTTAAACAGATACATTTGTAAATTGTATTTAATTGGCAGCCCTTGGGGTTTGTTTGTCTGATAGTATTTGTTGTTTGTACTGTTTGAAAATCCTTAATAAAAAATTCATTTATTAAAAATATGATTATGCCGGTGAGTAGGTGCTGTTTCACTCCAAAAAAGGTGAGTATTAGAGGAAGTTTTGAAGAAATGCCACCAAAATGGAACTGCCATTTAAACTCAGACAATTCAACTTGACTGCCACTAACATAACTTTATAGGGTCAGATATTTGACCTCAAATAGCTGGACGTGTTCATCTTCAAGTTATTAATCTGTTATTTATCTATTTAATTCATTCCAAATATTGATATTTGGCTTTTTAAAAGGGTTTTTGTTGAATTTGTGATTTAAAACGAACAGGTTTTTGAAAAGAGTCATTTAGAAAATGTTAATGTTCAAAATGTTTCATGAGGGGGGGGGCGACACGGTGGCTCAGTGGTTTGCACTGTTGCCCTTAGAGCAAGAAGGTCGCTGGTTCTAGTCCCAGCTAGGTAATATTTTCCCCATGTTCGTGTGGGTTTCCTCTTGGTGCTCCGTTTTCCTCCACAGTCCAAAGACATATGTGAATTGAATAAACTAAATTGGCCATAGTGTATGTGTGCATGAGATGGATGTTTCCCAGTACTGGGTTGCAGCTGGAAGGGCAGCCGCTGTGTAAAACATATGCTGGATAAGCTGGCGGTTCATTCCGCTGTGGCGACCCTGATGAATAAAGGAACTAAGCCGAAAAGAAAATGAATGAATGAATGAATGAATGTTTCATGAGGTCTTTAATGGATGCACACCTACTGCAGTGCTATTTATACCAGATAAAACTGACTGCATCTTCTTTTATTTCCACATAATTTAGTTGGAACAATTCTTGCTGGAGCACACACACTTGCACACATCCAATTCCCCATTATATTGATAATGATTAACACATGAATACATACAGATCTATGCGCACAGCCAGCTTCATAAAAGCTCTGCACTGCTACATTTCTCTCATCTGTGGCTGCTCAACATGCCTCCTGTGCTAGGTAGAAACCCCCCTCTAACCATGGGAACCTAGCCTTAACACCTTTTCTCCATGGAGACATGGCCTTGATATCCTTTTTACACTCAGAAAAAGGTACACAAGCTGCCACTGTGACAGTACCCTTTTAAATGTTACACGAATGTACCTACAGGATCTGAACAGTCCTAGAAAATAAAAACTCTTAATTTTCTGGCTGTCTTATTACACAATGTAACTACAGAAGAGTCAAGCTTTAAATAGGAATATTATCGAAAACCGAGATGCTTATGGTCTATAATTTAAGCTAAGCTAAGCCAAAAATGCTTTCTGAATGGGTTCAAAAATGTTAAAACTGAACTGTTTTACTCTAGGTGACTTAAAGGTGCCCACATAGCAAAATATCTCTAGCCCAGCTCTGGCCCACACAATTAGTTTTGCTTGGCCCACATGCTGCAGTGAATTACAGTACATGATTGGACCAAGTCTGGCTTCCAGACAAGGGCCAAACATGGAACATATTTGGGTCAAGTCTCAGCCAAGTTAATAACCCATAACTGAGCCTGAACTTGGTCACATATGTTGGTGTGTCACTACTGCAAATGAAACTGATAAACCCATGAATCATTGCGCTTTAGGCGTACTATGGGCGTGCATTTTCTCGAAGCAACCTGATTGGTAGAATTCTTTTTTTCGTTATTTGAAAATAATAAAAATGTCTTTTAAATGTGGGTCAAGATAGGCCAAACTTACATGGCCCACATATCAATTATTAACATCTTGGCCAAGTATTCTGTGCTGCCTTAAAGACGGTGCCACCTCTGCCAAACCAGGGCCATGTTTGGCCCACATGCTGTATGCCAGTGCCGGATGAATGCCTGCTGTGCCAGATTTATGCCAAATCTGGGCCAGAATTCTTTGCTACCTGGTACTACCGCAGTGACAGCTAGTGTACCTTTATTTCTGAGAGTGTACAATTCTGTGGCAATTTTAAGGGTTCAGAATCATTGAGCTGAAGTCCATAATCAACTAAACAGAAGACCTGGAATCATCAGTAAAAATTCTGAAACTGTACATCACTTCTACCAGTGGTCATTTCGACAGCACATTTTGATTTAGTTTTAGTCTTAGTTCCAAAATTCCATTTTAGTTTTAGCCATATTTTAGTCTTCTGGATCATTTTAGTTTTAGCCATATTTTAGTCTTCTGGATCATTTAAGTTTTAGCCATATTTTAGTCTTCTGGATCATTTAAGTTTTAGCCATATTTTAGTCTTCTGGATCATTTTCGTTTTAGCCATATTTTAGTCTTCTGAATCATTTTAGTTTTAGTCGACTATTTATTTAGCAAACCCTTTATTTTAACGTGGTAAACTACTAGTCTTTTTAACCAGTCTGTTGGACAGTTCAATGCAATGAAATCTTTGAAAGGGCTTAACCCTTGTGTACTGTTCAAATGGACTACCCTTTTGTGGTAGACTATGCTTTCTGAATGGATTCAAAAATGTTAAAACTGAACTGTTTAACTATAGGGGAGTTAGATAGGCCAAACATATCAATGTTTGAAACATATCAGGGATGAAAACACTCACTGAATTAAAACTGCTGTAAAAATGCATCAGATAAATATAAACATAAATCTGTTAATCAACCTCAGTGCTGATCAAGTCTACTAAATTGTTTAGAAAATTACAGGATTTTAAATCTTTAATTGCCAAATTCACCAATGATGTCACCGATTTGGTGAAAAAGACACAAAATTACGTATTTTCAATATAAAAAGTAATTATGGACTGGATTGTTTTCCCTTTTATCACAGTTTTGGTCGTGTGAACGATTAGTAACAACATTGGCTTTGATGCATTGTTAGATTTTTATTTTTCTCCTTAATTTACTGCTGCTGGCTGTTTTTGCCCCATTGACTTCCATTATAACCACATTTGATGGTGCATAAATACACAGTCTTTGTTTTTATTTACTCCATGTAGTTCTGAGAGCTGAGATGCAGATTTAGATTTTCTCAGACACATCAAAATAAGTGTGTAAAGGTCACTCTCGCAGTCTCACATACACACATACACTTTAATTTGCTGTTATTCTCCATATAAAATCCAGAAACTAAGCTTTTTTTGCACAGGCCTATCTAAAGGTTTAATGGTGCCAACTGATGATCAACAGTAAAAATTACACGTTTTACCTCTTGCCAACAGGGAAAACCACCAACAATTAAAAATGCATGATTATAAGGTGTCATGGCTTTGTAATAAAAAAAATGTGGTTATAATGGATGTCAATGGGGCAAAAACAGCCACAAAAACAAAGACAAAGGCAATGTTGGTTCATATGTCCAAGACTTTGATAAAGGATTAAAAAAATCCAGTCCACAATTACTTTTTATATTAAAAATCTGATGCAGTTTTACTGCAGTGTAATTAGGGAGCGAGCACCTACGGTGCGTAGGCCCTATTGTAATTGTGTTGTTTATTCTCCTCCTGAATGAATCATGATTTTGAGTGTCTAAACATGCTGGAAAACTCACCAAACTTTGCACACACACCAGAAGTGGCGAATATTTACGTCTGTTATAGGTTTCGGAAGTGGGTGTGGCAAAATGACTCGACAGCGCCACCTATGCACATTTGACGGACTGGACCCCGAGCTACGTTTCACACACGTAAGAAAATTGGCACACACATCAAACATGCCAAAACCTACAAAAAAGTCTCTTGGAGCAAAATCTCAAACCCAACAGGAAGTCGGATATTTTTTACTTCCTCTGCCGAAAAAGTGCAGTTTTTGCCATTTCCAGGCGTGGTATTTGAACTCCTCCTCCTAGGGAATTCATCAGATCAATACCAAAATTGGCTATTGTCATTGAAAGGCCTTGGCGATGTTAAATTGCGAAGATTTCGTCGAGGGGCGTGTCCGTGGCGGCTTGAGAGTGCAATGCTTCGCCATGAAATAGGAAGTACTTATAACTCAACCAAATAATATCTGATCTGCCTGAAAACGCACAGGTTCGTTGAGATTCCTCTCCTGAAGACATCTACATGCCAATATTGAGTCTCAGTCATAGCGCCACCTGCTGACAGAAGGAAGTTTGGCATAAATCTGTGATTTTCTCAGGTATTTTAATATATATAGGCTTAAATTATTATTGTCCACTGTGCTCTGTCATCCTGAGGCCACCGGGCGGCGGTGAGCCCGGGTGCGAGGTCTCTTTCATCGCTGCTTGCAGCTTTAATTAAGTGGATGTTTTCATCCTGAACATAACAAAGGGGTAGTCAATTTGCCCAGAGTGTATTGCTGAGTTTTTTTATTCATAGCATTTTCTCAAAACGTGTCAAAATAAGATTTGTCACCAAAAATCATTCTGCTAGCTGAAACACAGAAAATGTTATGGTCAAATTAAGACACAAAATGATCCCAGAGTGGATGAAAACATCCCCAACAGTACACAAGGGTTTAAATAGTTTAAGTCCACTTTGCAATGTCAGTCTATACTACGCTTTACTGTTGTAGCTGCTGTTACAGTACATGGTGCTCAGCTGTACAGCACTAGAAGTCTTCTACACAGTTAATATCTATTTAATTTACAGTGTATGTATGTATGTATTCCATCCAATCAATATTTATTTAGGTGGCTTTATATAAGATATAGGGCTGCGCGGTGGTGCAGTGGGTAGCGCTGTCGTCTCACAGCAAGAAGGTCACTGGTTCGAGCCTCGGCTGGGTCAGTTGGCGTTCCATGTTTTCCCCGTGATCACGTGGGTTTCCTCCGGGTGCTCCGTTTTCCCCCACAAGTCCAAAGACATGCGCTATAGGTGAATTGGGTAAGCGAAATTGTCTGTAGTGTATGTGTGTGAATGAGTGTGTTTGGGTGTTTCCCAGTGATGGGTTGCAGCTGGAATGGCATCCGCTGCGTAAAACATATGTTAGATTAGTTGGCGGTTCATTCCGCTGTGGAGACCCCTGATTAATAAAGGGACTAAGCCGAAAATAAAATAAATGAATGAATAAATATATGATATATTCCATCAAAATGCATAAAATCTGTAAAACAAAAAGGTTTAAAAATGCAACCTGATTTCCGCTGTCTGTTGCTGGATCTCTGTGACTGGAGCTAATTTCAAATCATCTGTCCTCTTGCTACGAAACCTGTCAACCACTTTCGACACATCCCATCCTCCTGTCCACCTCGTGAACTGGGACCCTCAAGATCATTAATTAATTTATTTTTAATTTTTAAAGAGCAGTTGAGTACAAGTCACATTAGCAAACCACTGGGGTGCCTCAAGGCTCATTGCTGGGCTCCCTATTCATCTTCATATACACGGCACTACTGCTTAGACATAAAAATAATAATAAAAAAACAAAACAGAGTGAACACCTTCCTCCAAACACAGCACTTCACTCATCATCTGCTGAGACTGCTGCAAATTTTAATCAGTACACAGTCACTCGCTACATGTCTGTTGACAAAAAAACAACAGAACTTTTTTGCTTTATATATATATATATATATATATATATATATATATATATATATACACTTTATAATAACATGTAAGCATCTGCTTAACCCTTATGTACTGTAGGGGATGTTTTCATCCACCCTGGGGTCATTTTGTGACTTTTTCTGTTTTAGCTATCAGAATGATTTTTGGTGACAAATCGTATTTACGCTCTGGGTAAATGGACTAGCCTTTCGTTATGTTCAGGATGAAAACATCCACTGAATTAAACTGCTGTAAAAAAATGCATCAGATTAATATTTTTTTCAAAATATTTTTGCATAAATCTGATAATCAACCTCAGTCCTGATCACTGACTACTAAATTGTTTAGAAAAATTACAGGATTTAAATTTTTTAATTGCCAAATTCATAAATGATGTCACTGATTTGCTGAAAAACACACAAAATGGCGTATTTTCAATATAATAAGTAATTATGGACTGGATTTTTTTTTACCTTTTATTAAAGTCTTGGACATGTGAAACAGCATTGCCTTTGATGCATTGTTTTTGATTGATTTTCATTTTTTTTCTCCCTAATTTACTGTTGGGGGCAGCACAGTGGCGCAATGGGTAGCACAATCGCCTCACAGCAAGAAGGTCGCTGGTTCGAGCCCTGGCTGGGTCGGTTGGCATTTCTGTGTGGAGTTTGCATGTTCTCCCCGTGTTGGCGTGGGTTTCCTCCGGGTGCTCCGGTTTCCCCCACAATTCCAAAGACATGCGGTCCAGGTGAATTGGGTAAGCTAAATTGTCCATAGTGTATGAGGGTGTATGAATGTTTCCCAATGATGGGTTGCAGCTGGAAGGGCATTCGCTGCATAAAACAAAGGCTGGATAAGTTGGTGGTTCATTCCGCTGTGGCGACCCCAGATTAATAAATGGACTACGCCGAAAAGAAAATGAATGAATGAATGAATGAATTTACTGTTGGTGGCTGTTTTTGCCCCATTGATATTTCTTTGATTACAAAGCCATGACACCATATAATCATGCATTTTTAATTGTTGGTGGTTTTCCCTGTTGGCAAGAGGTAAAATGTGTAATTTTTACTGTTGATCATCAGTTGGCACCATTAACCCTTTAGATAGGCCTGTGCAAAAAAAGCTTAGTTTCTGGATTTTATATGGAGTATAACAGCAAATTAAAGTGTATGTGTGTCTGTGAGACTGCGAGAGTGACTTTTACACACTTATTTTGATGTGTCTGAGAAAATCTAAATCTGCATCTCAGCTCTCAGAACTACATGGAGTAAATAAAAACAAAGACTGTGTATTCATTCATTCATTTCCATTTTTCGGCGTAGTCCCTTTATTAATCTGGGGTCGCCACAGCAGAATGAACCGCCAACTTATCCAGGATATGTATTACGCAGCGTATGCCGTTCCAGCTGCAACCCATCTCTGGGAAACATCCATACACACCCATTCACACTCATACACTACGGACAATTTAGCTTACCCAATTCACCTATACCGCATGTCTTTGGACTTGTGGGGGAAACCGGAGCACCCGGAGGAAACCCACGCCAACACGGGGAGAACATGCAAACTCCACACAGAAACACCAACTGACCCAGCTGAGGCTTGAACCAGCGACCTTCTTGCTGTGAGGCGAACGTGCTATCCACTGCGCCACCGTGGGGTGCACTATCCCTTTAGTGAACTTTTGATAATTTAAAAGTAATGTATTAGTTAAAAGACCTGAACTTAATAAGCTCGGATATAGACCTTTTTCTTCGTTGCTGCATGGAAGGCGCCAGAGCGACCAACGTCTTCCGGTAGGCTTAGAACTTCCGTTTACAGCATTTACAACTGAAAAATCTTGATCCGAAAATGGTTGTCGGTACCGTTTTGAGTGGCCAATTCAGTGTCTGCCATCAGATAAGATGCTGAAATACAGCGTCAGTGTTCCTGACCTGTCAGCTGTTATACTGTGCTCAGCAGCTCTTCAATGCACACACACACACACACACATGTGCGCAATAGATCACTGCATTATAGAGCAAACCACATTACTGGCATGACACTTAACATGTATTTTCACTTTGTGCACTCTTTCAATCAATGTGTTAGTGGGACTGTACGTGTGTGTGTGTGTGTGTGTGCGTGCGTGTGTGCGTGCGTGTGTGTGTCAAACATTTTGGTGAATTACATTTGTTTGGGTTGGTTATATATTTGAAAAAAGGAGAAAATGTTGACTCCAACACCACCCAACCCGCTCCAGGCTGGGATCGAACCGGCGACCTTCCGCATGGGAGTTGGTTGCTCTAACAAGGAGGTTAAAGACTATGGCCTCAAGAGCACCTTTTAGAGGTCAGAGGAGTAAGGTTTACCTGCACAGCACTTACTAGCTGGCCTCCGTTACACTCACCCTCCTAAACCTCACTCCCATCCGTGTCACAGCACCAATGTAACCCCACCCAACCTGCTCCAGGCTGGGATTGAACCGGCGACCTTCCGCATGGGAGTCAGTTACTCTAATAAGGCCTCCGTTACAGTTGCAGCTGTTGTTTTTCTTTTCTATTAGATGGCATTCAGTCCAAATATTCAGTCCAGGCGGTGGCGCTGGTCGACAGAAGTATTAGTTCAAAGACGTTAAAAGCAATTAAAATAGATTAAAGATATTGTTTCAAAGCTGTCCAAATGTGACTCTTCATACGCATTAAGCTGCCGACCGGAAGTTCGAAGCTTCCTCCTTACGCATGCACGCAAAGCATAATGGGTAATTTTGCGTTCTGTGAAAAAGGTCTATATTTCAACCTGATATGTTTATATTAGGTGTTTTTGGAGCTATTCAAAGCATCCCCAAAAGAATGAACTTTTAATTTGTTCAGGATGTCATCTCAATGGATGTATACTCTTCTGGTTGTCAGATGTGACCCGACGTGACATTTAAACCATATTAAGGAGGAGAGGATCAGCAAACGAACTGACAGGCCTTCTCTCTAAAGTGGGCCATTATTAAGACCCCAGTAAGACTCTACTTCATGTTTAGGCTTGTTTTTTTGTTTCTTTAAATAACACTGCAAAATAATGGCTGAAGATTATTTCTCCAGAGAGAAAGACAGTAAAAGGCAGAGGGAGACATGATTAAGAATACAGCGCCTGAACATTGTGTGTGCGTGTGTGTGTGTGTGCGCATCTCCCTTAGGTACTGTGGTTTCATAAAACTGAGATGATTGTAAAAATGTAAGCAAAGCCCAGACAGGTCAGTGTCTCATTTTTATTTTTCTCCTGCTGATTTAAGAAATGTTGCCGCTCTTAATTGGGATAGTGCCTGTGGTTTGCTTGCAGAGAACAAAAAAAACCCTCTTTTGAATAGTGGGTGTTACAAGTTTGAGTCTCATTGGAAAGCCAGGTTGTCAATACAACAAAATAATATGCTTAAACAGACAAACGTATATGTAAACGTACAGCGGGTATAAAATTAATTAAATATATTAGTGAATATATTACCGACACACGCGACACGGTGGCTCAGTGGTTAGCACTGTCGCCTCACAGCAAGAAGGTCGCTGGTTCGAGTCCTGGTTGAGTCAGTTGGCATTTCTGTGTGGAGTTTGCATGTTCTCCCCGTGTTGGCGTGGGTTTCCTCTGGGTGCTCCGGTTTCCAAAGACATGCGCTGTAGGTGAATTGAATAAACTAAATTGGTCGTAGTGTATGTGTGTGAATGGGTGTGTATGGATGTTTCCCAGTACTGGGTTGCAGCTGGAAGGGCATCCGCTGTGTAAATCATGCGCTGGATAAGTTGGCGGTTCATTCCGCTGTGGCGTCCCCTGATGAATAAAGGGAGTAAGCTGAAAGAAAATGAATGAATGAATGAATAAAAATGAATGAATGAATATTACCAAAGGTGCGGTCACAGCCAGGCCAGGTTCTCCCCCTTCACAGTCACCCCGATCACAGTCACCTGAATTCTGATTAGCCCCGCACCTGTACGTCATCACCTCAGCCCCATAAAAACCAGCCCCATGTTCCATTCAGTGTCCGGCCTCATTGCTATACGAAGGACTGCATTCTCCTTATGGTCATTTACTATATCAGTTTACTTACCTCTCTTTTCTCCTGTGATCTCCAGTGTCTGCGTCTCTCCTTCTTAGTGTGGTTTCTCCGGGTCCCTCCTCTGGTTGTCATCGGCTTTCCAGAGTTGTGCCTGGCTTCCATATCTCCTCTGGTCCATCTGATTGATCTGGTCATTCCATATCAAACCTGCAATAGATTTCCATTGAGCTTTGTTTACATTTCTGCCATTCTTTACAATAAACTGTTCTCATACGTAAATCTCTGCAGGGCCATTCTAGCAGCTTTTATTGTCTTTTCTAAAACCCATTGTGAGTTTCCTTGGCTGTGTTTGGGATCATTGTTTTTCTAAAATGTCCACCCTGGGTTCATCTTCATCATTCTGGTAGTGTAGGTGTTGGGATATAAGCAGCTAATGTCTGAGCTTTCTTTCTTCATGTGTACAATAATTTTTGCCCCATTTCATTTTATTCCACATAGCATAGCTGTAACTTCCTTTCAACACTTTTTTTTCTTTGTACTGTATGTATGGATTACTTTGGTTCCCAGCAGACACACAACATCATAAGATGTTAATAATAGGTTAGGTTTAAGTCGCCAGCGTCTAGGGACAATGATATTTTGTTGATTTTAGATTGTGTTGGAAAGTGACCAAAATCTAACGTTGAGCCAACATCTTAAACCAACGTCATATTGACGTCAAATACTGACATTTATTCATTAGGTATGGCAACCAAAATCCAACGTCTGATACATGTCATAGTGGTAACGTTCACACAACGTCAAGCTGTAACATGATATTTGGTTGATTTTAGGTTGTGTTGAAAAGTAATGCAACATCTGTCCGACATTGGACATTGACATCAGCCTGATGTTGGGTTCTGACGTCAACCCAATTTTCATTACCAAACAAAATGCAATATCCCATGATCTTGGGGTACTATGTCAATCTGACGTCATGTTGATGTCCTATGCCTGCTGGGTTGTTGCCAACATCTGGTGAAATTTTCAAGTCAACAGTAGATTTAGAAATGTTTTTTTTAAACCCACTGTAGGTATTTATGAAAGTACGCCAGTTGATTGTAATCTCATGTAAGATGTGAAATAAGTAATAGTGGGTGCAGATTTGTTCATGCTACAATGGACGCTGTCAAAACCCCCAAAACAAACAAACAGAAAAATAAATCATGCGAACACCTTTACTGAATTTTGGAGTGCCTGACATGTTTTCACCCTCATTTATCCAGCTCTACGACTTTACAACAAGTACAGAAGTATCAACAAAGTAACCAATAAAGGTTCGAAGAAGAGTGAAAATGAGTTTTCTATAGCATTTCCTCTTTGAAGATAAAAAAGTGACCCAGAAAGCTGTTATTGGTAATCAATATCTTCACAACACAACAACACATTCCAATATCTGTGAAATAGCGATCACAAACTAGCTGGCGAGTCTCCGAGACGCACAAAAGAAGGCTCTAATAAACCTTCTCTGATCTCAAAATGGAGGCGAACAACCTCATGCAATAACTCTGATGAGAGTGATTAAGGCCCACGGTGGGAAACGAGGGGATGATTATCTGGAGTGATTGGCTGAGTGACCCTGCATGGAAGTGCTGTGGGAGAATTAAACTCAGTCATTTTTGTGTCCCCTTTCCTCGCTGATTATATTAATAAGATAAATCCAAGACCCCCACCAGGCTTTAACCCGACTATTTTTATGAAATGGGTTACACAAATCTTTTACCCCGGTCTCTGGTGAGCAGAGAATGCATTTTAGAGAGGAGGTATAAGGGGTCGTTGCTCTCAAAGGATTTGTTATAGGATCGGAAATAGATAGAAATGGGGCGGCAAATCGAAGTCAGAAATAAATAGAATTGGGGTATCCAATCAGAGTTTTCTGCCCTACAGTGCTGGAGACCTAATTAGTGGTGTTTGTGCTACCGACATAAATGATCGCTCAAATGATATGGCTCGACAAGTGAAGCGTTTAGTTTCTTTCCCTAGTTGAAGAAGCGATGTGGGAAAATCACACATGCATACACACTCTTAGGAATATTGCTTCTGAAAAATTATATTCATAATTATCTTTATTTCCATAGCAAATTTTTACAATGTAGATTGTGTCAAAGCAGCATATTCTTTTTTTCAAATTGTGGAACATTCTGGCAATTCAGGCAGGCAGGAGAGTAGTGTGTGTGGAGTTTGCATGTTCTCCCCGTGTTGGCATGGGTTTCCTCCGGATGCTCCGGGTTCCCCCACAGTCCAAAGACATGTGCTGTAGGTGAATTAGGTAAGCTAAATTGTCTATAGTGTATGTGTGTGTATGTCCTGGTCCTCCAGGTTTGGGGTTGAGCGTTGGGCTAACAACCCACCTCATAAAAACTAGATGTTACGGAAAAAAACAATATATGGTGCGGCTAAATATCAACTTCGATACAAATGGCTCTGGGAGTAAGTAAGTAACGAGAGTAGTGTAGAATGCTTTGTGTAGAATACTTTATGTTCAGTTATTCTTCCAATAATGTCAGAATCAGAAAGAGCTTTACTGCCAAGTGTACTAGCACACACAAGGAATTTGTCTTAGTGAAAGGAGTTTCCAGTACAGACAGTACAAAAGGTACAAACATAGTGAATAAAGAACATGAATAAATAACAATAGCATTTAAAATAAAATGGAAAAAATGTCCTGTATACAGAGTTTAATGTGCATATGAGGTAATTACAGGTGGTTCAGGTGGGCCTGGGGGAAAAAAACGGTTCTTGTGTCTGGCTGTTCTTGTTTCTGTTGTTCAAACTTTGAATCCATTGAAGTTAATATGCGCATAATATATTTGCAGTTTGGATGGTTTCATTGTAAAAGATTGTACAAAACCTTTGTATGTGTGTACAAAATGTTTAAATGGCACCGTACCACTATTTTGAGAATTCAGAAGCAAAGTTTACATCCTTTCAAGCTTATACATGCGTGTATGTGATGAGTATATTGGCCATGCACTGATGCGCTGTAGCGTCGTCAATGACATCAATGGCACTGAGCAGATATCTGCTGCAACAGTGCAAATGTACCGTAAAAACAGCTTGGCAAGCCACAAAACAACACCAAGATCATCAACCAGGAAACTGTGGCATTTTTCTCGAGCAAGTACATTGAAATCTAGCTCTAGCTTTCTCGTTCATTTAAATCTGTCTCTCTTGCAAATGTTTCATAAGGTATTTCTAATTAAATTATTATTTACAAAGCACCCTCGTATCGTTGAAAGGTATTCTTTTTCGCTGCTATGTTAACACTGGAAGATTAAAAAGCATTAATTGCTCATTGCTGATGGGAGATAATCTGCACTATTCAAATAATTGTTCTGCTGGAGCTGTGCTGGAAGAGTCCCCTGTCACAGCTCTTGCAGGAGGCTGGTCAGAAATAGCAAGATGCTATTCGCCATATGCTGCTGAGCACAGACGGGGGCCGCTCCAGTTCAGACTGTCCTAATGCGCCACTTAAGAGTCACTCTTAGAGATAACAGGAGTCAAATCTCATTTGTCCCTGACTGTTTTTTCTGCATTATGAAGATCAAGATAAGGTGGGACGTATGAGCAGGAAATGTCATTGTTTTTCTGGAGTCATTGCATGAGTCAAAATGCTGTGCTGAGTTTGATCCACTGCCATAAAAGAGAGGTCCTTTTATTCTTTTCTTGCTGCTTGTCATTATGAAATGCAAGCAATTGCTCTGTTCCCAACCCTGAAGTTAAACCAACACCGGCTCATTGGGGTTACATGCCCAGGG